>PVKA01002229.1:0-23392 GCA_004027165.1 Ctenomys sociabilis
GCGCCCACCTCCGGCTTCCGGGTTTTTTGTTGCTGTGCCTGGGCCCCTCCTGTTGTGATTGGTTTGTGAAATCTATATAGCTTGCTGTATCGCGAGATCCGCCATGCTTGCACGATAGGAGCCGCGGGTAGCGGACACATGTAGAGGCTTGCATCCCACCTGATAGATGCTTGCACGATAGGAGCCGCGGGTAGCGGACGCATGTAGAGGCTTGCATCCCACTCGATAAAGGCTTGCTGAACCCGTTGCTGAGTGTCTGAGTGTCTTCTTCCGCGGGACGGGAGCGGCGCTGGACACAGAATAAGGTACAGGACTACAAGATAAACCCTGAGGGGACTTCACTGACCTCATAAGAAACATAAAGTACATATGTTGGTATATAGGTCTTGCTCTATCTAGGTCTTAACCATCCAGCAGAAAAGTACAAAAATGAAGTATACATCTTGCAGCCATAATATTAAGCTGAGCTGTAAATGGCTATGGTCGACAACTTCTTCAGATAACTCACTATTGTTGTGGAATGCTGGATTGTGTTGGACTGTGGTGTCCAGTTCAAGTACCTAAGTTAGATGAATGACAATAGAGTGCCCACCTTTGACAGGTGTAGACAAAGGAAGGGGTATAGAAAGAAAAATCATGATGTGTGTGTATAGACAGTAAAGTTGGGATAGATAATGCTGAGCTTCTACATAATCCTATGAGAGGCAAGATCTGCACTAATGGTGGTTGGACAGGATATTATGTCGGCTTCTAGTACTACGGTCATCAAATAGGAAAATAATTATTGAATTTTTGATATAATTCATATATAAAGAATAAGATAAGTAAGCAGCTACACTCTTAATTTACTGATAAGAGACATCTACTAAAATAATATCTGTAAATATAATATCATGTATGCATCTTGTACGATACCAAAACATTATGAAAACAGTTTGCAATGTATTAATCTATCGAATCTGTCTTGTTAAGGTGTCTTGTGTCTGACTGATATTTGTACTTCAATAAAATAAAAAATAAATTAAAAAAAAAACAATAAGTAAGAGTAAAAACATAGAGAACTTACTGTGGATATAGTATAAAGTATAATTTTAAAATTCCACAATCTCTTATCAGATGGTTTTATTCTCCCATATTTTGTGTTATTCTTTGAACTATTCCTTTTACTTATTATCTACTATTCTTCACCTTTTAAATTTTAGGGATTTTTTAACTTTCAAAAAATTTTCTCACTATCATACAAATATATTTTATCTCTTTAGTTTATTGTCTAAATTAGCATTTTTCATTTCCTCAATTTAGCATGTTCTTCAAAGATCTTTTTAGATATTTTTCTTTTCCACACAAAATTTCTGCTTCTTATACATTTATGACTTTTTCTTTTAGGTATGAAACTTACCTCCAAATCTAAAAATCTTTGGACATTTGATAATGCATAACCTGAACTCTAATAAACAGACACTGATGGAGTTAGGGTAAGGAAGGGGACCTTCACCATTATGGTTATAAAGGTTTTTTTTTGTTGTTTTCTGTTAGAGAAACATCTGAAATATAGCATCTGTCCTCAAAAGACTATCAACTTTTTTAGAAATTAAAAAAATCTCCATTTTTATGCATGATGATCCTACTCTGTTAGCTATACGCATCCTGAATAATAATACAAATAGTCCCCTCTATTTCCTAAACTTCAGGTTCTGAACTTCTGCCTCGACATGAACTGGCTTCTCATGAATATATCACTTTAAAACCCTTGTAGTTGCATCCTTCAATTTGTTAACTAGCTACCATTTTTCATATAATTTCCATATAAGCAAGAAGAAAAGCTAAAGCAAAATTTTTCTATTGTTATCTTCTCTCCTGTTCTATTGATCCCATGAACTTGCATCTTCTTGTTTTAATTATCATTTATTAGTTTTTGGTTTTTATTATTATTTATTGTCATTTAACTAAATAAATGCATATAATCAACTGCCCAGGACTATCCAGAAGAATTAGATAGTTTCAATATGTTTCAAGTGCCTTTTTGAGAATATTCATACTATTTGGTGACCATTTTCACAATAATCCAAAGATCTCAGGGTAAAATGGATGGGAAGGCAGCTGAAAGACAAAGTGCATTGCACTTCGAAAGAAGTCTCAAGTGATTTAGAGATTATTTTCCTATATTTCATGAAGAAGAATTATAATAGAAAAATCTACTGAGTTAAGAATATTTAACTTTAGGGCCAGCGGTATAGCTCAGTGGACTAAGCGCTTGCTTAGGTAAGCGTAGAGGAGAGGGTTCGATCCCTGCTTCCGTTTGCCGCGCCAGCCCCGCCTTCGGGTGCGCTGAGCCGGCGATTGGAGTCTGGGCGTGGTGGCGCACACCTGTAATCCCAGCGCTAAGGAGGCAGAATGCAGGAGGATCACTATGAATGTGGGCTGCATAGTGAGACCCTGTGTACAAAAAAAAAAAAAAAGAATATTTAACTTTATATCAGATACAATCTTAATCCTGAGTTTTCATAGCATATTCCTGTGTAAATTGACATAGTTAAATTACACAAAATTTAAATACGAAAATGGAAAAATTATTGTATAGCAATAAAATTATGAAAACCATTACATTGATAATGTATTACCAGCTGTCCATAAAATGTTATACTATACATAGATATGATCTAGTTCAAAATTTTTAAATACATATGATCTAGTTCAAAATTTTTAAATTTTGCTCCTCAAAGATAAGAACAAGAAATTCAAATTCAAATTCCAAAGAAGGATAAATATTTTCCCAACATATATAATAAAAATGATATCAAAATAATTACATAAGTCAATCAGAAAATAAATAGCTCCATTAAAAATGGACAATATATTGTATAGCTATTTTGTGAAAGGAGACAGACAAATGACAAATAAGAATAAGCACATATGCTCAACATCGGACGTCACTATACAAGAGTGAATTTAATCTTCAGCTATATAGCACTTTATACCTTCTAGAATGGGCAAATTATAAAGACTGACAATATTCAATGTTGATATGTGAAGTGGCTAAGAATAATATGAAGTGCTAGTAGAAACAAAAATGGAATAGCTCCTTTGGAAAACCTTTTCTCAAGGTCTTAAATACTAAACAATGATGAAAAGATGCAAATTTTGCACACATAGTGTTTACCTAAAGTAAATGAAAACATATGTTCAGAAAATATTTGTATTCCAGTCTTCCCAGCATTTGATTAGCTAGAAATTGGAAACATCCAAAATGTCCTATAACTGATGAATAAAAATCAAATTGTGGCTTATTTATAGAATAGAGTATTATTCCTCAACAGAAAAGAACAAATTGCTAAAAAGAAAAAAGAAAAAGATCTTCAGACACCACACACACACACACAGACACAATGAATTGCTGACATAAACATCACTACAGATTAATCTCAAAAGTATCAGGTTAAATTTAAAAAGTCAAACATAAGAGATAGTACACTCTGTGCCTGTCCATTTACATGAAATTTTACCAGACCAGTAGCTCTAAGGGGCTGCATGGAGAGAAGGAATTGATTGTACAAAGACATATGGAATTTGAGGGTGTATGGAAATGCTTTAGATCATGAATGTGGTAACAATGACATAGTTAGGTCTGTCTGTCTAACTGTATCAAATTGTACACTTAAATAAGTAAATATTATATGTAAATTAGTCTTTAATAAAGAAGATAAGATATAATATGTAGATCTTATAAGGTCATAGGAAAGCATCCAGAATATGCGAGTGGATTTCTTTCTGTCAAGAAAGCAATACTTTTGTTTGATGGTTTAATACAAGAGTATTATTTGTGGGAACTCATTTATAAAGGTATTAGAACTGAAAGGACAAGTAAGGAGACATGAGCAATCTAGGGGAGAAGGACATCCAGGGGTCACAGCCACACTGATGGTTTGGAAGAATGATCTCTGGAGCTGGACCTACCGAGCAGGAGGTAAAATAAAGACAGGAGCTTCCTACTAGAAACACTTCAAAGAATGGGGCTTTCTGCAGAACTCTTGAACCACTGCCAAAAATACTGAGTCTTTGATATAAAGTGTAGCAAAACACATCCTGTCTTCCAACAGGCTCACCTAGACACTGTTGGCTGAAACTCTTAGAAGCTGTTTGGCAAATGAACGAGAGGAATATGGTTATTTTCAGAAGTCAGTTGCCTGCAATATAATTTGACACAGGGAAAGCATGATTTATATATGCACAGGAAAATGACTGTAAAAAGTATGGTGACAGCTATAGTTACCTCTGGTAGTATTCTGGTGATTTTAATCAGTCACATCCCTCACCCTTTACTCTTTCTCTATGAATATACATACACTACTTTCACAATCAGCAATAAGTGAATTTATAAAAATTGAATAAATAATTGTATAGAATTGTCTATATTTTTGTATAATTGAAAGGATGATAGCAGAGTCCAACATTTTCCATAAATTTTATTTTCTCCTCTTTAAAAATACAAATAAGATAAATTTCTGTGTTTGGCATAGACTTGACTCTATTCAGTAAAAGCATTAAGTCTTCAGTCATCCCTACTTAATTACGTTATATTCAATGTTGTTTCAAAACGTTCCAACAGAGCTTGGCATGTGATAGCTCCCATCCAGCCAGTTGGAAAGATCATTATTCCAACACAGAGCCAAGCAAAGCTGCAAGTATGAGCAGCAGAATCACCTCTGGCCAATTCACCCAGTGGCCAGATGCCTTTCAGAATTTAACCAAAGATGCTAAGCAAAGGTGGGCTTCATGAAGTAAATCATTTGGGTGATTTTTCTCTAGATTTATGAATAATGTCTTCTTAATTTTACAGTCTTCTTAACTGCTAAGAGCAATTGATAGTTGCTCTGAGCATGACATATGTGTTTAAGATTCTGGTATTTTTAAGATTTCAGTGTATCAGTAAGGAAGCAACTGAGGCTAGATAGGTATCTCTAGTACTCCACATCTTTTCACCATTATTTCCCAAAGAACACAATATGATAACTATTGACAGAGAATATGCATGAGTTTTAGTATTAAAAACAACCTGGAAATGGTTTTAAGTATATGAGATGTGGGGATGCTGTGTGCAAAAACTTTACTATTTTATATTGAGGAACTCGAGGATCTGCAGACCTTGGTATTGGCTGGAAAATCTGAGAACCAGTTCCCCATGGTCACTGAGAGACAGCTACATCTATACAAAGAGCAGGGTGAGGAGGAATTTATTACAAGGATTCTGCTTACATGATTGTGGTGGCTAGCTAAGCATTTCAAGGATCTATAGGGCAGGGAGGCAAGCAGGAATACTTTATCTAGCAAAGAGCAATTGTACATCCAGCTGCTTTGGGGACTGTTTTTTACCATTAACAGTTGAGTACCTCTTGGGGGCTCATCTGGAAAAGTCTGACCTACTACCAAGAATCTCCATAATTGAAAACCAACTCATTAGAAACTTTAACAACATCTGAAAAAAATCACTGAAAGGAAGTACAAAGCTTAATGGTTGCTTGAATAACTGAGGGTCTGTGTGTGTTTCAAACTATCTGCTGGTCTCTCTTTTGTCCTCATGATTTGGCCCAGCTAAATGAATGCATCAAAAATCTGTCATAAACAAGAGGAACATATTTGCTTATCATGGTTTTAAGAATTAAGTAGTAACCAAGTACAAGACAATATCTATCTTCTTTGTTAATATAAGTACCAGTATACATTAAGTGATCTGCAAATACTGATTAGATAATACTTTCTTTTATAGGTTATACAATATTAAAATGTATGTTATGTCAACTAATTTAACATTCATTTTATTTTTAAAACAGAAATTAAACTATGAAGCTATGGAAAGAAATAATAGCTTAATAATGATACCTTCTGATAGGCAAGAAAAGGCCTGTCTCCCTCAATCCCTGATCCTCTGCTTTATCCCCTGAGTCTTTATATACTTCTTTCAGAATCAAGCTGAGGTAGAATATGTATTCTGTCTGGGGTATAGAATGCTGGTATAGGCTTCACAACCAGGAGATTCATTAATAAGCTTCTTTGGCTTTGCCTTCATTTGTTTTAGTGGCCAGAAAATTTTCAATACGTACAAGCTGAGATACCCTTGGATTCAGTCCTGTTATAACTTTTTCTATGCTCCATTATATTTGGCCATTTACTGTCATCCTCCTCAATCAAAAGTTCCTGGCCAACAAAAGAATTATTCATGGTAGCACAGGCAAGATTCAAGCACACGGTTCCTGGAACACAGTAGCAGCTCATATATTTATTGAGTGAGTGAGGCAAAGAACAAAGAATGAATTTTCCCCTGCCTTAAATTCCCAAGGAATCCTGGCTGCTTTGATAAGTTCCTAAATAAGTCTATTGCTTCTTCACTAAATTCCATCAGTGATCCTAAAATAGGGAACAAAATAAAACTCAGTTGTGAATGGTATGCTATCAGTCAGTTGTAGATCAACTGTTTCTCCAAGGATTATGTATATAGCTGAGATTTTTTTTTAATTTTTAATTTAAAAAGTTCTAATCTTGATGAGCTCTGCAGACTCAGTGTTAAGAAGCTCAGTGTGACTAATAGTGATATTTAACTCTGGGAGGAATGTGGGCAAATAAATAAACGCTAGGAAAGGTTCGGTAAGAAGCTCTATATATCAAGGACAATCTCCAGAGAACACAAGCCTAGATTATGAGAGTTTTCATGCTCATCTTCTCTGTCATACACTCAATTTTCTCTCATGAGAGCAATTGAGGGAAAAAATAAAAAGAAGAATGAAAAAAATCTCAGGGAGTGGAAAAAAAACAAGCTATAACCTATTTCCTCCATAAAATGATTTAGGACGGGGTACAGTGCAGTATGCACAAAACTCAGAAGAATAGCTTCTAACTCATTCACAACAAATAACAAGGAGTATATTAGCAATCTAGTGCTGTCTAACAAATTACTATAAACTGGGTTAAAACTACACACATTTAATCAGTGTAGAGTTTTCATGAATCTAGCATCGAGACATCATTTAGCTACCTCCCCTACTTCACCATCTCTCAAACTCAAGATGTTAGGTGGCCTAAGTTCTCACTTTAACACTCCAATGGGAAGAACCCTCTTTCAAATCCACACAGCTGGCCAAAGAATTCAGTTCCTTGCTGGTTGTCAGTCAGAGGCTACACTTGGTCTTGTCACATGGGCCTCCACATGATGGTGCACAGCATGGCAACTTGCAACATTAAAACTAGCAAGAGAGAGCCCATGGGTTAAAAAGAAGTTAAAATTTACATGACATCCCATCATCTTTGCTGTTTCTCATTATTTGGATGCAAAGCACAAGTCCCATCCACATTCAGGAGAGCATAACACCAAGGAAGGAACATGAGGAGGTAAGGGTCATTCAGAGCTGTAGTACAGGGAGGTCTACACCATTTGTCAACACAAGGCCTGTGGGGGCTGGCAGTAGGAAAAGGTGAACAAATCAGATTTCTAATTTAATTACTACATCTAATAAGCACACTCTCTTGGGCAGACTGGACATAAAGAAGGCTTCATTAAAATGATGTATTTAGGTAACTCGATAGCTAACTGCTTCTACTCCCAGGTTAATGATGTGCTTTTTGAATCCTAGAAGAGTTTTACGATGCAAAAATCTAGCCCATTACTCAAGAACAAATAAGAGTTCATAGAACTTCAGGCTCTTGATATTAGAGAGCTTTAATATATAAAAGTCTGAAGTGAAACTTTAAAATTCCTTGTGGTTTTCCCCCTTTTCTCCCTGGATTCTGTTTTTATCATTGTGGGCTATTTTCTCTTTCACATCCTAATACTAGGAACTCTCTGTAACAGTAATAATTCTTTTTCATTGAGCCATTTGTACCCTGTCATCTAAGGTCCCTTGAAATTAAGAGTACTTGTTGGTAAGACATTTGTCCTACAAACAGTAGCCATAAAATCAAGTAAAACTACTAGTCAATGAACAGTCTTTATTAGATCCACACCCTGCAGTCAATAAAGATAGTAATAAAAGATTTAGAATGCTCAAAGTCTTTCAGCTTCTTAAAAAGCTTTAAATATCATACTTTATTCTTAATTTCTTAATTTAAATTAACCCAAACATTAAATATGGAATATTCAATAATCCTACAGATAGATTTTTCTGATAATATTCCTAAAAGCTAAGTACACAGGAAACAGTTCTGAAATTTGGAAAAATAGATCTCCCAAACAACAAAATCTGTGGAGCCATACTTGGGTCTACTTTGCATAAATCTAACCATATAATATCATTTCTTTCTCCACTGGTCAGGAAAGCTTTCATTTTGGTTGACTTCTACCTAACTCACATCTCTATGAAACCTTCTCAAGCTTCCTTAAAGCTAATATTTTGCTATGTGTCATGTTGGATAACTTAACTTTCCCACAAGTTTCTGATTTTCTAAAATTAATTATTAGAACATTGAGTCTACGACACATAGCATCTAACTCTTATGTGTCTCCTCATGACAAAATAATGTAGTGTCTTGCAGAATACAGACTGTACTACTTCTACTTAGAAGTCAATTAAAAAAAATCAGCTTGATTTCACTTACAATTTGAACTATGCTGAACTTTAGATAAAGAACATCGGAGATAAAGAGATAAAATAATGAATAATAAAAATAGCTTTGATAAATTAGAAAGACTCCAAGCTTCTTTTAGTTCATTGAAAAGGTAGGTTTGTATTTATATTGTTTGGACAATATCTGTGCTTACATATATTATGTAACTACTCTGAAGATAACAATATGCAATGTTTTAGTTATTGTTGCTTTTCTATTATCTTGTTTTGAAATCCTCTTTCATTTTTTTTCTTTTTATAATAAAAATAAATTTTAAAAACTAGATTTGTATGGCTTGCTGTTTTAGCTCTATAATTTATCAGTTAAGAAGTTATCATATGTAGTGTTACACGGAACTAAGACTTTCAAGGAAAAAAATGTAAAAATTTAGGATTCACTTCTTTCCATTGGCATCTAATGTAATTTTCTTTTTAAAAATATATTTAGTACAGGATGTGCAGGGGCTTACTACGTAATCAGATTTGTAGTGATCCTTCTATTTCCCGCCTACCAAATGCTGGAATTACAGGTTTGCGCCACCATTCCAGTTTCAATTGTCTCAGTGTGCCCCGGGGGTGGGGCCTGCACCACACTGGATATCAAACCCCAGCTGATGAGCTCTGCCTAAACCGCTGCTTTTGTCTGCTGAGCTGTCTGGCTGGCCTTTCCACTGGCAGCTAGATGAAGAAATAATTGTCAAGAAATTCTGAGATCAATATTCTAGTTCCTAATGTGTTTTGTGACTTTGTACACATCCCTGAGCTTCTTTAGGCTTTCCTATCGTCCAGCACTGAGTTGATGAAAGCTGACCTAAATAATTACCTATCCCACGCTACTAAGAATTTCTATATTAAGAATTTCTAATCTCATTTAGAGATTAGGAACTTGTACCATAAGGCACAGGAAAGGCAACTATGGTGCTTCGTAGGAGATGGGGTTCAGATCACCAATGGGGAAGGATTATTTCTTGTATGTCTCACTCTGCTCTGCTCTGTAACTGCCCACGCAGGCAATGAGATTCTCTTAATTTGCTTCTTAAATACTCTTAAAGATGATGTTGATATTATGAAAGCTTTTCTTCTTTTTCAGTGGCCTGGTTTATCCCACCTATCCAAAACTGATTTGCACAGGAAAATTTTTAATATTTAAATATGTATATCTTCTAAGTATATACTAAGTGTTATTTTCTCAAGGTGAGAAAACACGAAAGTGAAGAAAGTGTAACAAAATATGGAATTGTTTTTAAGGACACAAGAAACAATACCAAATATAAACAAAATAAAGGCCTTATTTAGTAGTCAAAATAATTCTATAACTCCTTCCTTTGAAGCATTTTTCTTAGAGAACATCATGCCCTTGTTCTTTCTCTTTTTTTCAATATTAGAGAAATACATCTGACATTAGATGCCATTATAAGGTGTCATAATTTAAGTGTGAAATGCCTGTCTCAAACAAGATGCTCTTCAACTATCATTGGGAATTGAGAACTTCAGGGAGAAAAGCCTTTTACTTAGAGATAACCAAATAAGTCTACAGAAGGCATGTGGTACAGTCAATCCTTAAATTTGAAGTGAAACAGCAAGGAGCATTTCATTACGCCTGTTCACTTTTAAATCCCTGGAGGAAGATTAGGGACAAAGTAAATACACATCAAAAAAAATCTTTACTATCCAGTATGCAATCGTTATGGGGGATAAGTTCTTAAAGTTTCATTATGACATAAAATAGCTTTGAAGTTGCCTCTGGTTGGCATCAGGTAGCTCTTGGCATAGAAAGGAACATCTATGTGCTTTAAAAAAATGCTTGATGAGTAGAATGTTGACTCTGTAAAGTTGAAGGCCTTGGGCTTCATCTATTTATAAAAGAGAGGCTATTTTAGAGCAAGTCAGATGTGAGTTAGTAGGAAAGAGGCAGTGTGGAGACAGAAATGGATAATCTTCCTGAACATCTGTCATGATTGCACTTAAAACCTTATGACAAAGTAATATTTTTTTTCGTCTTTTTGAGACAGGGTTTCACTATGCAGTTCAGGCTGGCCTTAAGCTCACTTTGTAGCTCAGGCTGGTCTCAAACTCACAACAATCCTCCTGCCTCAGCCTCCCCAGTGCTGGGATTACAGGCCTGCGCCACCACGCCCGGCTCAATATGTGATCCATTTGGTACTTCGGAGTATCAAGACTGACTAGGTGAGTGAGTGCTTGCACTCACACTATGTGTTTCTGTTTTATGGTGCCAATCACTATAGACCTAGGTAATCAAGAGAGGCACAACCTACATAGTCAACAGGCCAGTAGAGAAGATGTATTTGACCTCTGAAGTCTAAGAATAGAACACACATTAGTATATGTGTTTTCATTATTTTCCAAAGGGAATCAGACAGGGAAGCAAACATGTTTACCATTAAATAAGCTGTCAATTGACACTGCCTTTTTCAACTGATGAAGCCACAGGTCACCATCGCTCTGAATCCTGTCAGCAAAGATGGCAGCAGAAAAGCAGCAGCACCACAGTAAAGAAAGGAAAGTAGTCCTCCCGCAGAGTCAGTACGTGAGGCAACAGCTCAGCGGCATGGATCCTCCAGCTTGGTTGCCTATTGCTCTGCAAGGGTCTTTTGTAATTTACTTAGATGCACATTGACCATATTTGCTTGGCACTGTCATTGAAGAGTATGTTCAGTTAGAGGATTAGGGGAGGATTAGGGTATGCATTGCAATGCCTTCCTTTATTTTCTCGGTTGTGTTCATGAGCATAAAGCCATTTGACACATCATCTCTCTCCCTTAGGGCACCACCATCTATGTTGGAGACAGCATGGTCAAACCCTCATCTCCCATTAGAATACAAAACATGAGACTATAAAACGAAATATTTATATGAAATTCATTGCCCATTAGACACAAAAACAAAGTGACAATTTTGTCTTCAATAAAGTGTTTGTCAATCCAAATTTTTATTTTTTGATTTTTCTATTTTGAGTTTTATTTTTTTATGAGCAGAATAAATTTATTGAAGGAAAGAAAGCTCCTGTCCGAGAGAGGGACAGGAGGGGCGCCCAAGAAGGTGGTTCCTTGATCAATCCAAATTTTAAAAATAACAAATATCTCTGCTATCAGGATAATTCTCTAGAATCAGAAGCCTACAGATACTTGAAAAAATACTCCATTCATAATTTTCATCATTTATCCTATATAATACAGAAAAAAATTGAGTAAACTGACCAAAAATAATACAGTTTTCTGAATTTGGGCTCATCATACCTGGGGCATGGCAAAATCAGAGTGAATGTGTATGCTGCATTAACTCTTGGTTGGAAAAATTTAATTTTAGTTCATAACCTCCTGTCTTCTCTTTTTTTCATACTTCTTATGCATATGGAAAATTGCATTTCCTGTGTGTTCCATTTGTGCTCATTGTCTAACTCCTCTCCAGAAACAGGAGCGCCCCGGCAGCATGAGCCACATCCTCCTAGCCCTTGCTACAGCTCCGATGAAGGGAAAGATGGCTAACACAAAACAGGCACTAAAATCACTTGAAAAACTGATTATCCCTTACATGGTTGAAATTTTAAATGTGAACTTGAGTTTCACTGACAACAGAAATCATACCTCAACACAGTTCCTTACGAGTAAGCCAATCTCAATGTCATTATCTGGTATCTCTGCAGCTTAGCCTTTGTCTACGCCAACTTAAATGTAAGGTGAAATCAAACTTTTACACAGCCTTACATTGAAAACGCACAACCAAATCATTCTTAAAATATTCTAATACTAATGCCCAGTGACTTACTCTTCCCTTCCTTCTCTTTTTCTCCATCATATAGCACTTGTCATAGCTGAACTCTTCTTATCTGAAGCCTCTCTTTCCTGACTGACGCTGCTTTGAATTTTTTGATAGGTGGCTAGTGCTCTACTCCATCTAACCACCAAGTGCCAATCAATTCCTACTGCTTCACTCTGCCCTCTACATAAACTATTCCTTTTTTTTTTTTTTTTTTTTTTTGGTAGGACCGGGGATTGAACTCAGGCCCTTGCATTTGCCAGGCAAACACTTAATCTACTGAACTACCTCCCCAGCTCTCTGTATACTCTTCCCAATCTCCATTTCTAGTCCTTTGTTTCCCTTAAACTCTAAGTCATCACCTCTAAACTTATGCAAGACATTTTTTTCTCATGTACTGCTAACATTTCAAATTTATCATATCTAGAACTACCTACCATTGACATTTATTTTTATGGAAGTGTATTTTTTGTCCCAACCAGATGGAAGGGATGGTGCAGAATGGTGTTTGTTCTCTTTTTAAATCCACATAGCCATAAGCAAGCCAGTACCATGGGATATGATGATGTTTAAAAATACCTATTTGGATGAAAACTAACTATGGTGGAGGTGGTAGAATTGTGTTCCCATTAAAGAGATTGATATCTTAACCCCCAGAATTTTGCACTGTGAATTTACTTGTAAATTTATTCTCTGTCTCTCTCCCTCTTTCTCTCCCCTATCTCCCTCTCCCTCTCTCCCCCTCCCTCTCTCTCTCGCTCTCTTCCTCCTTCCCTCTCCACCTCTCACCCTTGCTGTTCCTCTCAAACACAAATATATGCATTCATGTATTTTTAAAGATGAGATCATACTGGATTTGAGTAAACTTTTAATCCAATATGGTTAGCATCCTTATAAGAAGGATGGAGATGAAGATTGAGAAGAATGTCAGTGAAGTTAGGGAAGAGAATGAAACCATGCATCTATGGACCAAAGAATGTTATGGATGACAGAAAACAGGAGATGCCAGAGGAAGCAAGGAAAGTCTTCATTTCTATATTTCAGAGGAAGCAAGAACCTGCTAAAACCTTGATCTTGGATTTCTAACCTCCAGATCTGAGAGGGATTTACAACTATCCAGTTTGGTATATTTCGTGTCTAATAAACTAATTCAAACAGCATAGCTTTGACATCAAATGAACCTGAAGTCAATCCTAAGTATACCACTCAAGTATGAGAGCTTGGAGAAGTTTATTCAATTTGCTTTTTCTTAGCTTTCTTATCTGTAAAATGAATACAAAACTTGTTTAATGAATTTTAGTACAAATTACATTTTATAATGCACACTTCACACAGAGCCTGGCATAATATGTGCTCCAAGTTGATGGTTTCTGTTCCATTTGTGTTTTATTTATAATAACTTCTATATTCATTCAGAAAATATGTATCATATGTCTCACTTTGGCTAAACATTCTAGGTACTTGGGATATAAAGAGGAAAGCTAACCTTCCTCTGGTCATTTTCCTATAGATATCAAGTTTTCTTTCTTCCTCAAAGCCTTTGTACTGAACTAAATCCAAAGTACTGCTTTGTTTGCATTTTTAGATGGGGTCCCTCCAAGCTGATAAGCTGCGTAGCCAATGGTCCAAATTGTGATCTTCTGCATCAGCCTCCCAGAGCTTGATTATAAGGATTACAGGAGGGTGTCACCATGACTGGCTAGAAAATTTATTTTTTAATGAATAAATGAAAAATTTAACACTGCCATCACAGGTTTCCATAACTCTACTTCAAAGTATTATGATAATATGAGAGGAATGTGTGGATTTGGCTATTAAGCTGTAGTCGTTCCTTTTGAAATTATCAAAACACTTGCTAGGAGGCCATCATCATATCATTGCTTGCATGGTATAAAGCAGTAATAACTAAGATTAGCTTTTCCTTTAATATGTAAGGAGAAAAAATTTTTATTGTTTTTCTTAGCTGCAATTCTACATTTGCATGAGATGTGGCAAGAAATCAATTAAATTCTGCACATACAAAAACTATTAAATGGTTTAACTGTCCTATGTTAAGACACCTTCAAGTTAATTGTCACCATTCAGAAGAAAGCACTATTACTCTAAATGTATTTTTTCAATCTGAAAAGTAACACATTGATACACTTATAATCATTTTATCATTTTCTAAAATGTGTGCAATGACAGACACTGGAGTAATGGGAACCTTTTTAAGAATGTTCTAGTCAAAATGTAAAGGAATGGAAGTTATAAAACAACAAAATAGTCTTTAAGCTTTATTTTAAAATGAATGGAGAGAAGAGCAATACATTTCATCTCAGGGACAAGAAACTGTTTGAGAAGCACCCGGTATGCAGTGTTTATGAACAGAAAGGATGTCAGAGAGTGTGAACAGTCAGGTCAGGGTCTCAGTGAGCATCCCACATCTATCTAGGTCACTGTTTTTAGGAGTATTTTGTTTGGTACACTGGTCCCATGCCAGAGGTGGCTACTACGTGCTTGAAATACAGCTAGACCAGACTGAGGTGTCCCATAATGGTAAAATGGGTTTGAAGTATTATGAACAATACAAAAAGAAGAAATATAAATTGCATTAACTATATTTTATATTGATTATATTTTGAAATAACATTTGGTGACTTTGGATAAAATGTAAAATCAAATTCAACTGTGATTTTTACCTCTCTCTATATATAAAGATAGAAATTAGAAAATCAAAATTCTACATGTAGCTTACATTATATGCATTCTAGAAAACACTGTTCAGATTAAGGAAATCCCAGTTGAAGGGAATGGCAAAGGCTTGTTGTAGTAAGGATTGAATTCAGTAATGAACCCACCACCACCTGACTCTGACTTCAAAGAAAAAACATATTTAAAACTATTTAGTCACTATTTACTCATTGTAAGAGAAAAATTAATGTGTGTTTTAGTCAGGATTGGCAAAGGAAATATTTAGTACAGGACACATATTTATAGGATTATTTTATAATATTCATGCAAAGAGTCAAATACAGGACATTTTGGGAGATCTATGCACTAGATACCTGAATAATCTATCTGAGGGCCTGCCCTCACAGCAATGTCCTGCATGAGTCCAGCTGGAGGCTGAGAGTCCATGGAAATGTCCTCCTGGAGTCCAAGTGGAGGACACGAGCCCATAGCAATGTCCTATGCAAGTTTGTAATTAGGATCTGCATTGAGAAGGACCAAAGGTCAGTGGTGGAAGTAGAAAGTCTATCAAGTATGTGCACTGGAGACAATGAAGTGACATTCAAAGTAAGAACCAGAGCTGCCCCTAAAGATCCTAAGCTACTCTCCTAGCAACAAGAACCTGAAGTCCTACAACAGTGACAACAGCCAAGTTCATGTCCGGAAAGCCAGTAATAAGTATATCCAGGAGAATTAACACCACACCATCTTGCTCATCCAATTTTCCTTTTATCTTGCCTTTGGCAACAATCCTCAGATGGGCCATCTACACCCAGCACCACACTGATTCAGTTCAGCTGGGTGTTATAAGTTGCCCATTAGTTAATTCATCACAATGTGTTAATGGTGATTCTGTAAACAAATCCCCAGCATTTCTGTGCCTGGCCTTGCCACATCTGTAGGGATGATGACTCATACAATGGTGCTTCTGATTGACTCATAGAAAAATAACCCAGGACTCCTATTTACAAATTGAGGAAATAACATTGGAATCAACTTAGACAAAAACTGCATAGATATTAGGATACACCAAATAGTCAATAAAAAGTATAAGAATGAAACTACTATAAGGGCAAGAATATGGCTTAGCCTTAGAAACGGCTGAACTCAACTGTTCCAGTGATACAGGACTTCCACTTTCTCTGGTTTATGCTTCCTCATGTATCAACTTCATTCTACCTATGTATTAGCTTATTTTGCACACCAAGAAATATAGCAAAACATTTCTACTTTTAAATTTTGTTACACTTGACAACAAAAAGTAATAACAAATGGTGTTGCTAGCCTTACATGCAGAAGTCCTAGGAAAGATCTCTGATTGGCCCTGCTTAAGATAGGTGCCTGATAGGAAACTAACAAATGCAGTTAATTGGGTAGGATATATAGAAAACTATAGCTCTTGTACCAACTACAGGAAACTAATACTCCTAGAAATAGTAAAAGCACAAATTAGGCAATGTAACAGTTATTCATCATACTACAGTTGTACTGACAATTACAGAGACATCATTACATGGCATTCCTATGAGAGAATTTGTGAGAGGTATACACTGATGCTATTCCTTTGCAAAGCATGATGTAGCATATTCCAAATTCCTCTAACGAGGTTGTCAGTTAGATGAGTTCATGCCTCTATCCCACCCAGTAGACTGTCGGGAAGGACATTTGACTCAGACCATGAAAAACAGTGTCAAGTTTATTTTCCTACAAACAGCAATCATTTCAGAAATGAAGATATGACTAAAATTAACTAATGACAGTGTTTCTATGAAACTGAAAAGTGAAAGCAGTTTCCCTCACTGGGATTAATAAACTAAAAGGATGGCAATCTGGAACTATTAACAGGGCAGCTCCCTGGATGTGCAAAAGGGACTGATCTTTCCTAAGAGAGAACAATGACAGACATAGGGAAGATGGACAGAGAGAGAGAGTCAGAGAGATAACAAGCAATCTTTGACTTCCAAACTCTGTGGAGTGCAGTTACTATTTTCTTGAGCTCACTTTGAAACATTTGACATTTTGCATCAGAAAGAGTCCCCAAATACCATTTGTTCTGATTATCTTAAAATCAAATCATTTAAGTCTTGGACTTCAAAGTGTGTGTCAGTGCTGAGTCAGCCCACTAATAACAAAAAGCTGAAAATAATTTTAGTGTATACAGATAACATCCATGTGCAAAAGCCAAACATAGGGATAACATTTCTTTCTTGAGATAAGTTGTGTAGAGTGCAGTGAGCCTTATCTCTATCATGCTCACAAACTATCCCACCACCTATAACATCTGATGAAACTGGCTTGTACCTCTGGACATGCAACTTTTTTGGGGCATAAAATGTACTTTATTTTTGTATGCTGACCATCAGGCACAGTGTTGGGCAATAAATGCTTGCGGAAGAAGAGTGGAAAGGAAATTAAGAGAAAAAAATGAGACCTTCAATGAAACATTTTCAGCTATATTTGTATTGTGCTTTGGCGATTATAACACAATAATTAATTTTATCTAACTATAATTTATAATACCAATTGGGGGTTGATCTGCACTTGAAGTAAGAATAACATAAAAATAATAATTATCAAAATATCAGCTAACATTTTTTCTGTGTATAAACCATGTCACAGGTACTCTACTAGCCACTTACTGTTTTTCATAGAAGACTGACCTTGGCACTATGAAGATAAAAGATTTTTTTTAAATGTATTTAGGACAGGGTCTACAAGGTCTACAGGCTCTCACTACACAGATCTGAATCATAGTGATTCTCCTGTTTTTAGCATCCCTGGCACTGGGATTACAAACACACACCATCACACCCAATCTCTATCACCGTCTTAGTGTGCCCTGAGGGAGGGGCCAGAAGGGCGCGCAGGGGCAGGGGCTTCAGTCTGCTGAGCTACCTGGCCAGCCCAATAAAAACTAATTTTAGAATGGTTTACATTGTAGTATTTTATAGCCTACAGAACACATTCACATATATATGCTTATACGCATTTAATTCATAATAAATGATCAATAGTTACATATTAATAATAAATGATGTAGGGTGAAAGCTTTAAATGGTTAAAACCTTTCCTTGAGGAATACTGGTAGTAAATCCAAATAGAAGTCTAGCTCTCAGTACTACATACTGTTCCTTTCTCTACTACAGGTAAAGCATTAGTACCATTATGAGTTACCTAAAGAGTCAGAAATCTGGAGGAGCTGTGAGTCATACTGTTAACAGCTTCATTAGTGTCTCTTGCCTTCCATTTCTCAGACATTTTCAAGCTTAATTTCTGCATTAAAATTCCTCTCCTTGAACTTGCTTCTTTTCATTTTCCCCCTTAACAAATCCATTCAGCAAAATGAAACCAATTGTCATGACTTGGTTTGCTTGCAAATAGGAAGCTACAAACCTTCCCTAAAAGTAATATCTGTTTATTCTAAATATGGAGCAATGAAGCCTGACAAGGAAACCTCACTTAACCATAATTTAAAGAAAAGTTTTCCTTGAAGTTTTCAGATAGAGGGAAGGGCTGGTTCTGGCTGCCCTAGTTAAGAGTAATAGCTTGGCTCATTTTGGTCTTCATATCTTGAGTAGGAGAGGTTGAAGATTAAGAGGGACTAATTCTGATCCCCATTATTACCCTCAAATAGTAATACCTTAGATTCAAAACATCTTTACCAATGTAACAGACAAATCTCATATGTGTGCACCACACATGTAGACACATACACAAACACAGATAGAAGATAAATAGAAGCATATAGTGTGAATCACTTGGGTAGGATGATCACCTGAGCCCATAAGTTCAAGCTCAGGCTGGGCAACATAATGAGAACACTATCTTAAAACAAATAAGGCAAATAGGAGTACAGAATATGTGACTTGCACAGCTAGTTTTATGTTGAAAACTGGAATTTCATAAAATAATGTATTTTAATGTTTTGAACTATTATAGCATAGTGCTTAATACTAAGTGAAGTATACAGAATAGAAAAGTATTTCCTATAGTTCCAAAGGAGAGGGAATATAAGGTTAATAGGCTGGCGTCTCCCAAGGGCCTTCTTGTTATGACATCCCATGATGAAAGGCAATGTGCAAAGGGAATGAGTTCAAAGCTTTCTAAGAATATCAAGCCCATGTGTGAGGATGGAGCCATTGTAACTTATTCACCTCCTAAAGGTCTCATATGTTAATGATGTTACAATGACAATCAAATTTCAATATGAGTTTTAGAGGGGACAAATATTCATATTATAGCACAGTTGATGTCTTTTATTAATTTTTAACATAATTTTTAGAATCTTTTTATATAGCTTCTATGCCTCAGCAGTCTAAATATTTTATTTAGAACAAGGGCAAATAGGTGCAACTAAATGGTACAGTAATATCATAAGAGCCATATTCATCTATTTTCCAAAGACTATAAAATGTGGGAATCCCACTATAATCTGCCAGCAAAACAAAGCCTGGGGTTAAATTTGTGGAGTAAGTAATTCTTTAATCCTTCTAAAAAGAACATTCAGGTTACTACTACTTTTAATTGGGAATCTTTAATTGATTCCACTATATTTTGGGACCTGAGGTTGGGGCTAGAATTATATATGCAGATACCACATATCCTTCTGAATCCTGGTATAATTTAACAAATATTTATTAAATATTTAATTGGTTAGAAATACTACATGTCAAAAAAGCTCTAAACTTTATAGCACTGAAGTGAGAAAAGGAGATAGTAAACAAGTGAATTATAAAATTGACTATTTCCATAAAAACATGTTAATGATTTTAAAGAAAATAAATCATTAGAGGATGCAAAAATTAATTCTACTTTAGGAAAAGTCTCGTAAGAGGTAACAGCTGTGTGGAGTCATGAAAATATGCAAGTAACACGAAGGGAATGTGCTGCAGTCAGAGGTCATGGTGTAGAAAAGCTACCGTGTCAGGGATGAGCAATAGGAAGAGCAGTAGGGGATGGCACTAGAGCGATGAGCAGGGAAGAACAGTCAGTGGACTAAGATGAGCTTTGGAGTTTAAGTACTATGTTTGATCATTTGGAGATTGATAATAAAATGACATATTTCAAGAACTCACTATAGGTGTCATATAAAGAATAATCTGTAGGTTTGAGAATGAATAGAGAAAAGCAATGTCTCGCTCTATAGCTTTAAACTATTAAGAAGAAATCAAAGTGAATTTAAATAGCCTTCTAGAAGCTACACAGATAATAAGTGAGAAAGTGTAGGGGGCAGTCTACATGCAGCATCATCTTTGCACCTAATGCCAATTGCTGCTGCAGAGGTACTATTACTCCAAAATTTACTTCATTGAAGGTTATTTAGTTCCTAGATATAGTTAATTACAGGGAAGGGATACAGATTGAAATCAAACAAGGGAAAACATGCATATTATAGTCCAAAAAGTACAAAAATGAAGCTTTAATTATCCTCTCTTTGTGAACCAGAATGGCATTAATTTCCCAGCACCTATATGTGACAATACACATAGAATGTTCCCAGCCAGGGAAGCTCAGCTGAGATTGTTGTTCACAGTTTTCATTAAGGCTCCATAATGTAGGAATGAGTGATTGTATAAATGTCTGATCTTAGTCCTTATCCTGAGTTCTCTCAGTTACTACTGCTACCATAGAACCCAACACCATTGTTTTCAAATCACACATTGACTCTTGTGCTATGGCTATCTTAATAAGTCATACTGTTAGACCAGTGGTGGTTAGCTTATGGTACAAATGATGCAGTGGGATGCTTATATCATTGAAAACTCTGTTATAATGTTTTTCTTTTAATATGCAAGTTAAGTTTTCTAAACTAAAGTCTGAGTATTCAGTTTTCATTGAAATGTTGATATTTTGTGATAAATAAATGGGTTATGGAGTGCAGTGTAGACATTCAATCTTTAAATATTTTCCATCCTGTTTGACTAACTTGACTCAAGACACACATAGATGACATGTATATGAGGCATGATGTATGAAGCCTTAGCAATTCAATTGAAAGCTGGAAAAAGTGATGGGATGAAATTGAAGATAAACATTCAGACTTTGAAGTTGTAGTTAGTGACCATGAAAAGGAAATTAAAATATAACTTAACTAAAATATAACTAACCCAGACATAATTATCAAGGTCTCAGAAATTCAGCACAATAACAAAGTATTAAAATCTGCTAGAGAAAAGAAACAGATCACCTATAAAGGATCAGAATCACAACAGACTTTGCAATATATACCATAAAGTGAAGAAGAGCTTGGAGTGAAGTATATCACATCCTGAAAGGAAACAACTTCTAACCCAGATTATGTACCCTGCAAAACTATCTCACAAGATTGATGGGGAAATAAGATACTTCTATGACAAAGAAAGACTGAATAAATTCATGACATCCAAACAAACCCTACAAAGAGTACTAAAAAAGTATTCTAGCAAGAGATAATGATGACAACTCCAAGAACACCAACAGAAGAAAACCACTAAGTCATTCAAGCAATTAAGTTGGTGAAAAGTGGAAAACCTACAGCACGAAAATAACATGAAAAATATGAGATAATACATATGTTATAGCCATCAATGTAAGGGTCCTGAATTAAAATAAACAGAGGGCAGAGTGGATCAAGAAACAAAAGGAGAAATATGCTGTGTTCCGGAAACACATTTAACTCAAGAGGAAATTCATAGAATGAAAGTCAAAGAATTTAAAACAATACTCTATGTGATAGGAATCCACAGAGAAGCAGGTATAGATACACTATTCACATTGTGAATGTCAAACCATGAATGATCAAAAGAGATAAAGTAAGTCACTACATACTTGTTAGGGGAAAATTTCAAGAGGAAGAGACAACATTCATGAATATATATGCACCAAAGATGGAAGACCAAGTATATAAAACAAATATTAATAGACAAGTATATGAAGGATCTTAACACCCCATTGTCACAAAAAGATCAACTAGACAAAAAAAAATCATCAAAGAAACAATAAAACTGAATCAAACTTATAATCAAATGTCCCAACCAGCAACATCAGAATATACTTGCTTCTCAGCTTCCCATGGGAAGTTCTCTAAAACAGATTGTATACTGTTTCATAGGAGTGAATGTAAAGAAATTAAAATTATCCCATGCATATTATCTAACCATGCAATGAAATTGGATATTAATGGTAAAAATCCCACAAAAACTCCATTAATAGATGGAAATTAAATCACACTCTCCTGAACAACCATTGTATCACAGATGAAATCAAAGAAGTTAAACGATATCTAAAATCAAACACAAATATGAATACAACTTACCAGAATCATAGGACACAATGAAATTAGTCCAAAGTGAAATTTATACAGGTGAACTCTCAAATCAAGAAGCAAAATGGGGGAGTGTGTGTTACAAAAAAAACAGAATGAGAACGAATAAATAACCTAAAGCTGTACTTCAAGTGTTTAGAAAATAAGAGCAAGTCAAGTTCAAAGACAGGAAATTACAAAGATCACATAAGAAATTATGTTATAGAGAGGAAGAAAACAATAAAATAATTGATACATTGGAGAATTGCTCCATTTTTTTTGAAAACTGACCCATTTTAATTATTTAAAAATAAAACAACACATCAAATTTCCCTTACATCAACAGTTCAGTTATATCCACACATAATCAATAAAGCCCTAGCCCCCTTATCAAAAAAAGGAAAGAAAACCTCAAATTCAAGCACTAAGGAATGAAAAGGGAGAAATCACGACAGATCCTATGGAAACTCAGAAAATCAATGATAACTACTTTGAAAGTATTTACTCACAGGATGAAAAACAGAGGACATAGATTCAAAGATATATACAAATTTCTAAAGCTGAATTGAGAAGATATAAATATTCTGAATAACACAATATCAGGTAATGAAATTGAAAATATAATTAAAAACTTACCAACAAAAAAATCCTAGGTCCTGATGGATTAGCAGCTGATTTCTATAAGAAATTTAGCAAATATTTAATACCTATACTCCTCAAACTCTTCAATGAAAGTGAAAGGGAATCAGTTCTCATTAACTCATTTGTGCAGATAAGTATTACACTGATACTAAAACCAGAGAAATACCTAATAAAAAAGAGAAATATAGGCCAATCTCACTAGCAAATATAGATGGAAAAATTCTCAATAAAATACTAGCAAATAGAATGCAGCAAATAATCGAGAACATTGTACATCATGACCAAGTGGGATTAATCATAAGGATGCAGGGATGGTTCAACCTGTACAAATCTATAAATGTAATAGAGCATGTTAACAGAGACAAAGACAAAACTCTTATAAGCATGT
>PVKA01002229.1:23492-129249 GCA_004027165.1 Ctenomys sociabilis
AAAAAAAAAAAAAAAAAAAAAAAAAAAAAAAAAAAAAAAAAAAAAAAAAAAAAAAAAAAAAAAAAAAAAAAAAAAAAAAAAAAAAAGGCCTACAGAAAATTGGAAGAGATGATCTTCAATCTGATAAAAGCTATGTATGACAAATAGCCAACAACATTCTGAATGGACAAAAACTGAAAGTTTTCACTCTAAAATCAGGTACAAGACAGGAATGTTCACTATCACCATTCCTTAGTTCTGGAAACGTTAGCCAGAGCAATTAAAGAAGAAAAAGAAATAAAAGGAAAAGAAAAGTGAAATTATTACATGCAAATGACATGATACTTTCCATAGAAGACACCAAAAACTCCAGGAAAACATTCTTAGAATTAATAAGCAAATTCAATAGTGCAGATAGATACAAAGTCAAAACTCAAAATTTGCTATACACAAATAACAAACTCACTAAGAGAGAAATTGAGGAAACCACACCCTCCACAATGGGCTTCAAAAATGAAAAAATAAAATACTTAGGAATGAATATACCAAAGGAAGTAAAAATTCTATGTTGAAAATTCCAGTACTCTGAAAAAAGAGACCAAGGAGGTATTCAGAAAATGGAAGGATATACCTGCTCATGATTAGGAAGAACCAACGTTGTGAAAATGGTCTTACTCCCAAAATTGTTATATATATTAAAGGCCTTCATGATCAAAATACTTTTAGCAAAAGTTACAGATATAGAAAAGACATTCTTAAAATTTAATTGGATCCAGAAGCAATCTAGAATAGTAAAGGCAATCCTGGGCAACAAAGGAACAACAGGAAGCATCATTAATCCCTGACTTGAAATTATACTACAGAGCTACTATGATAAAATCATCATGATTCTGGGAAAACAATAACAAACCTGAGGATCAGTGGAACAAACTAGAAGATGCAGACACAACTACAAACACATTCAGTCACCTTATCTTTGACAAAGGGGCCAAACACATTAACTGGAATAGAATTAGCCTCTTTAACAATTGGTGCTGGAGAACCTGCCTTTCTACATGCCAAAAACAAAACTAGACATATGTCTATCACCATGTCTGTCACTATGTAGTAAATTAAAGTCAAAATGTATTAAAAATCTAAATAGTTTGACAGAAACACTTAATCTACTGGAAGAGAAAGTAGGTAGAAATCTTGAAAACACTAGGTAGGAAAAGAATTTATGAACAAAAACCAAATTGCACAGGAAACACTTCAAAGAATCAACAAGCATGATCTCATAGTATTAAAAAGTTTTAGACATCAAGAGGAACCACCAACAGAATGAAAAGAAACCTATAAATTGGAAAAAAAATTAGCTGACTGTCCCTCAGACAAAGGATTTCTGTCTTGAACACATAAAGAATTTTTAAAATGAGACCTCCAAAATTCAAAGACCCAATCAATCCAATAGCTGGCATGTAAAATAAATGCAAACTTCTCATATGAAGAAATATAAATGACAAATAAATATATGAAAACAATGTTCAACAGCATTGGTCATTCAAGAAAAGCAAATTAAAATAACACTGAGATTCCTTCTCATTCCACAAAAAATGGCCATGGCCAAGAAACCAACCAATAACAAATGCTGTTGGGTAAAAGGAAGCCTTCTTCATTGTTGGTAGGAGTGCACACCGGTACAACCACTGTGGAAATCAATGCGAGGATTCCATTTAAAAATGAGGATTGTATTTTATATCTGTATATTCACAATAGTTAAGATAGATATACAGCTACATTCTCTTAATTCAATGAACAGAAGGATTTGTTCTAATAGTGCTTGCAAACAGGGTATCATGTTTGCATCTTGCAGAATGAATAACCACTAGGAAAACAATATGCAATGTATTAATTATTGAAACTGTCCTAGTAATTTGATTTGAAACTGTCTCATTGCTATTTGTTTCTCAATAAAATTATGGGGGAAAAATGAGGATTGGAGGTCACATTCCAGTGATGTAGCTATCACCCTCCTGGTTATTTTCCCAGAAGAAATGCAAACATCACACCACAATATATGTGCACTGAGTGTTTATAGCATTACAACTTATTATAGCTAAATCTTGGAAACAACCCAAATGTCCATCAACCAAGGAATGGATAAAAAGTATGTAATACTCTTATACAATATTCAGCTATAAAAAAAGATAAATTTGAGGCTTTTATAGGTAAATGGGTGCAACTAGTAACCATATCAGTAAATGAAATAAATCAGAATCCTATATGCAGTCATCGTGTTGTCCCCTAGCATAAGAAAGTAAGAGATCAAATAAGATCCAAATGATACAATATATATAGTGAAAGGAAAAAAATAACTGCTTAAAAGGAAAGAACAACTGGCAAGGTAAAAAAGAAAAAAGAAGGAAGAGGTAAAAAGATATGTATATATACAGAAGCTAACTAAGATAATTGTACCACTAATTTCTATTAGTTCATTGAAAGAAATAGTCAGTACTTATATTGTTTGACCAATTTTTCATGCCTGTGTCTGGTGATCTGAACAATTACTTTGAAGATAACAATATTCCATATAACAACTATTATTAATTTCCTATCATTGTTATCTGAAATTCTATATCATTTTTTTTTCACTGAAAACATTTTATTGGCCTTCTGAACAGAAACAGGAATTTATTTGCCAGGAAGGATGATCCCATCATACTTCTGCTGAAACCAGCGCATGGCCTCCTCTTTGCTGATTCTGTATTTGGCCCCAATGCAGCCTGTCCTGCGCTTCTTGTCCACGATGCTGAAACCTGGCCTGCCCAGCACCACATAGAAGTCCAGGCTGTAGATACCAATGCTTGGTTCATATTTGAAGCCCAGATCGGGTTGCATTGTTGAGTTAAAGTACCTAAGTTCATTAAATGACAATGGAGTGCCCATCTCTGACAGGTGTAGACAAAGGAAGGGGTATAGAAAGGAAGAATAATGATGTGTGTGTATAGACAGTACAGTGGGGATAGATAATGCTGTGCTTCTACATAATCCTATGAGAGGCAAGATTTGCACTAATGGTGGTTGGACAGGATAATATGATGGCTTCTAGTACTATGGACAACCACTAGGAAAATAACAAGATAGAAAGTATTAATTATTGAATCTTTGATGTAATTCAGGTATAAAAAATAAGATACACAAACAGCTATACTCTCTTTCTTTACTGATAAGAGTCATATGCTATAATAATGTCTGTAAGTACAATATCATGTATGCACTTTCTATGATACCAAAACATTATGAAAACAGTTTGCAATGTATCGATTTATCAAATCCATCTTGTCAAGGTATCTTAGAACTGTCTCATTGATATTTGTACTTCAATAAAACAAAAATTAAAAAAAAAAAAGTATCATCAAATAAAAAAAAAAAGAAGCCCAGATCAATATGTTCCTGGATTCCAAAACCAAAGTTTCCAATATCAGAGAAGTTATTTTTCCTTAATTCATACTCTCTCACCTTTAAGCCTTTCTCCAGGATTTCTTCTGCCTTTGCTCCTCGGACTGTGCAGTGGACAGAGATCTTCTCATTTCTCCTGATGCCAAAGGACCTGACAGTGTATCTAGCTTTAGAAAACACAGGAGTCTGGCCATGAGCTGCTCCAATACCTAGGCTGCCTGCGTCAATGTCTCCACTCTCCCTGACGCAAATGTTAAGGCAGAGTTTGAGAATTCGAAGTTCCCTCATGGAGTTCTCTTACCTTGATCCTGCGCCATAGTGGAAAAAAGGAAGACTCTATATCATTTTTATCTGTCTTTTTCTCTCTTTAAAATAAAAATGACTGGGTTCAGTATGAGGCTCTGGCCCTACCCAGAGTGTACACTGAGCCAGTGACCAACACCAGGAATGGTGGTGCACGTTTGTAATCCCAGTGCTAGGGAGGCTAAAAACAGAAAGATAACTACAAGTCCAAGCTGCATAGGGAGACCATGTACCAAATACATCAAATGAATTAAAAATAAGAAAGAAAGAAAGAATATAAATAAATATCTTTCTTCCTTCTTCAGTAGTCTTGACACACATGAAAAAAGGTCAGTTGAACTGCCATAGTCCTTAGTGACAGGGTTAATTTATATTCTGGCATAAGCTCTTTATTTCATTTAGAAATACAACAGAAAGCTTCAAGGCCTATCACCAATCTCTAGATACACTATGAAAAGCATTGCTCTCCAAAGAGCAGTTATAAAAGAAGAATTTTAAGTATATGATACAGAGCATATGTTGGTATCAATGATCATTTCAAAAACATTTGTCTAGTAATGCCATAAAAAGGAACCCTGAGAAATATGGAAAAGGCTAAGACAAACTATGTTAAGCAGTATTTCTGAGACTTTAGCATGTAGTTTAATTCACTGCTGAAAATACCTCTGTTTACTTGCAGCTAAGATGGCTGTTTTCATACAAAAGGGAGAGTGAACCCCCAAAGCCAGGTGTTTCTTTACAGCTTACTTTTTTGATTCCTCTCCACTCAGTGCAGTCACCAGAGTGACCTGGGAAGCATAAAAGTCAGAGACATTTCTTTAAACTCTCTTCAAGGCTGTTAGGAAGTATAAAATACACACCTTGAGCAAAATAAATGTATGCACCTCTGGAAGGTAATAAATCACTGCAGCTTTATTGTTGTCAGTCATTGGCTCTTGAAGGGCACACCGTACTTGATTCTTGACTTGTTCTTTGCTTCACTGATCAGCAACTTCTTTCAGAAGTTACAAAGTTTTCATGTTGACAACTCTGGAATTTTTAGAAGAAAAAAAAATCACCATGTTTTTAAAACAGTGCTTTGTGAATATATTGGTATGCAATTAAATTCTGAAAACCTTGATTAAACACCTACTATGTGTTAGGAAATGATTGCTCTAGACTCTGGAAGGAAAACAGAACAGAATGTGTCACTAAGGAGCTCATAAAAGTCCTTAGGGGATATCAGTGTGTAAAAGTAACTGGAAATTAGGTAGACTGCAATTAGGGTTATAATTGGACAAGAAAAGAACATGATTAATTCTGACTATGGGAATACAGGGAGAGTTCACATCAGAATTGATCCTCGAAGGATGAGTAGTACTAAAAAGCCAAAGAGGGAAATAAAGAACATCCCAGGTAAAGAAATAATTGACCTCAATTTTGAAAGAATGTGTCCCGGGCAACTTCAAGTAATCTTCTAACACTAGTCCTTCCAGAGGTGCATACATTTATTTTGTTCAAGGTGTGCATTTTATACTTCCTAACAGTCTTGAAGAGAGTTTAAAGAAATATCTCTGACTTTTACGCTTCCCATGTCACTCTGGTGACTGTGCTGATGGAGAGAACCTGTGTTGGGTGGGGGAAGGGTAGACAAAGTTGAATAAGGTATGCAGGCCTAAATAAGGCAGAATAAGTACGCAAGCTTAGAAAACCAAGTGCAATCATGGAATTAGAAAAAGTCTTAAGTTACTGGGACACAGCATGTATAGAAGAGGGGTGGGTTCTGAGGCTAAATAAAGCCATGTTATAAAAGGCTTTAATGTCATTCTGACAAATGTGGAGCAAAATTTAGTATAAGATTTATAGCACTGTAAACCAAACTTTGTGGCAGATTGTAAAGTTCAAAACTTCCATTCACTTTCTATCCTCTAGCAATTGTTAGCTCACTATGTGAGTTGCTTCCCCTACTTGTGTCAAGTGTGAGCTGACATAACCTATGCTAGCTCAGAGTGAAGATTCTTAGATACTGAAGATTTCCACCACAACATTTGCACATTTGCTTCTGTACCTCTGTGTACAGAGGTCTGCTGCTTTAGCCTGAGTCTCAGTATGTACAGAATCATATAATAGACTTTGATCTTTATTCCCTCAGACTGGATAAAAGCCACAAGAGCAAACAATCATCACCAAACATAAGTAATATAAAAAAAAATATCAGCTGTTGTAATCTAGTCCAAGATTTCCAGATTTTTGTTACACAATATCGTGAAATGAAAAGTAATTTACACTTTTTAAAAATATAAATGTAGATACTTTTATTGTAGGAAATTCCAAACAATTCAAAGGGACAGGGGAAGAAGGATTGAAGGAAAGGAAGAGAAATGAGAAAAAAAGAATTAAGATATAATATGTACAAATACAAATTTCCTATGATGAATTTGATCATTGTGCATGTCAGAGTGTACCAATAGAATTAATTTAAAGAAAATAAAATTTAAATCAATCCTACAAAAAATACCAAGAGATGATTACAGATACCATTTGGTAATTACTTTTGACAAATGATACATATTTTAAACTAACTTATGAGTATATGGAATACTCAACCAGGACTAATTTCTATGTATTAAGAATTCTCCCATTTACACAAACAAAAAAACTATCTCAAAATGGATTGGATACCTAAACGTAAGAGCTAAAACTAACTCTTAGGAGAAACTACTAAAAAAAAACTTTCATGGCATTGTATTCAACAATTACTTCCGGGACATGACAACAAAACACAGGCAGAAAAAGAAACAAATGGACTTCATCAAAATGTAAAACCTTTATGCATAAAAGGACATGATTCAGAAGATAAAGACACCCCAAAAATAGAATACATTTGCAAATAATGCACCAGAGAAAAAATTAATTAATATCCAGAATATATGAAGAATTCCTACGGCTAAAAAACATTAAAAAAAAAACACATTCCAATTTTAAAAGCTGAACAAAGGTCTGAAATGAACATTTCTTTACAGAGCATTAAACAGATGACAAGTTGCTCAACATCACGAGTCAAACATTAGGAGAATGCATATCAGAACCAAACAAGGTGCTTCTGCACATCCACGACAGATGACCACTAAGAAAAATAATAGCAATAAAATGTGCTGACAAAGTTATTAAAAACAAGAACCCTTTGTCAATTGCTGGTGATAATTTAAAACAGTATAGCAGCTTTCAGAAAACAGTATGTATGATGGATGGTCCCTTGAAAATTTAGGTATAGAATTAGTATATGATCCAGTAACTGCACTTTTAGTCATATACTCAAGAGAACAGGAAGCAGGGACTAGGACAGGTAATGTTTTCTTTTCTTTGTTTGTTTTTGTATATTTTGGTATAAGGTCTAACTACGCAGCTCGGACTTGTAGTGACCCTCCTGGTTTCAGCCTCCACAGTGCTGGGACACAGGCGCGCACACCTCACCCAGTGTCAGCGGCCAGCTCCGTGTGGTGTGACATGTCGTGCCAGACACCAAACCTGGTCCCTGCACACCTAAGCAGGCACTTAGTCCACTGTGCCACCTTCCGGCCTAGAATAGATAATTGTACACCAGTGTTCACAACAGCGTTACTGAAAATAGCCATAAGGAAACAAATCAGACATCAATGAATGAACTGAAAAGCAAAGTGTTGTAAACACATACAGTATAACATGAAATGGCCACAAAAAATTATAGTTTTGTTGTAGGCAGAGGATGCAGATAGAAATATTTTTAGGCAGTCAGGCAGGGCCAGGCCCTCGAAAGAGATAATACAGGAGACAACATATCTTGCAACTCTGGGACTGATGGATGCTCCTGCCGTGGGCCAGACCTAAAGACCAAAGATCAAACAAATGCCGACCTCCATAAAGATTGGCATCCGAGATTGACCATCATCTTGAGGGAGACCGAAGAATCGTTAGTCCGATAGCTACCCCATAAAATCCTATTCTATATTCGTGCCTGCTTGCTAAGTGACTTGCTTCCCTATTTGTTCCTGAATTTAATCAATTTTATCTGAGCAATGGTACTTGTAATTCCATTGATTGACCATAGTTTTGTCCCACCTCTTGTCCACCTAAGCGAGTTCCCATGTCTTCACCACCTCAGACCCACCTCACCACATGGTTTTACTCTATAAAAGTCCCTGGAAGAGACAGCTTTCAGGGAACTACCACCTTGGGCCCCTCTCCTGTCCTTCTCTTGGAAAGGAGCTTTGTTTCTCTCGATAAATCTATTCTGCTCATAACCTCCTTTTGTTCCTAAAATTCATTCTTCGGTTTTAGAGAACACGAATTCATGCAGGTCAGGTTCAGACATCGTTTTTCCCTGTGTCATTTTGAGGTTCCCTATATTGTTTGGAGGTCACCCACCCAAGATCAGTTTTTCTCCCTGTATCATTTTGAAACATTCTACAACACAGATGAAGCTTGAAAATGTTGTGTTGAAGGAAATAAGCCAGACATGAAAGAACAATGATGTGAGGTACCTTAGAATTTCATTGACTAGAATGGTAGCTGACAGTGAGTTTGGGGAGGAGAGATCAGTTATAAGGGTTTTTCATTGGGTTCAGACTTTCAGTAGGGAAAGATGATAAAACTTCTGGAGATGTGTGGTAGTTGCGGTTTCACAATATTGTTAACATCAAGCCACTGAATTGTATAATGTACATGAAGAAAATGGTAAACATTGCTTCTGATTTACATTTCTATATTTTAAACTAATAAAATTCTGTTATTTATGAAGTCCATTTTTGTAGTTTTAAATGTACATTTTATAGAAGACTAAAATAATAAAAGTCTTAACTACCTTACAATTATTCAGTGTATTTATGTACTCCTTTTTTCTATACATGTAGTCATTTCTGTAAACAAGAGTTATATTTAATATACTATTTATCTCTTTTGTATTGTTAACAAAGAAATAGTAAACATTTTTCTAGTCACTTCACCATTTTTATATAATCTTTTGTTTTTCTTATTTTAACTTTTAGCATATTATTTATTGTGATAACAGCTCATTTCTCTCTCCACTTCTACAAGCCCTCACCTAAAATAACCAAAATTCTCAAGAAACAAAGCAAAATTGAACTTCGACTTTATCACTTCTCATAAATTTTAATTAGATATTTATCCATGGCATCACTTATGTTTTTGTCCCAATGAACTACAAACTCCATAAGGAAAGAGATAATGTTTATATCTAGTACCAGAGTCTAGTATGGTACTAGTATTGATTAAGTGTTCTAATAAACACTTTAAAATAAATAATTCTTCAACTTCCATCTTTATACAAATATCTTTGCACATCTTTAATCTTTTTCTGTAGAAAAGTTTCTAAAAGTGGAATTTCATGCCTTCTTTTTATTATTAATTTTACTGAGAAAGAAATAGCAAGGAGACAATTTCAGAACAGGTTAGTAGGACAGTTACAATAATTAATACACTGCATATTATTGTCTTTGTAGTAGTTATTTATAGTACAAGATGCAGACAAGATATCTTGTCTAAACATTATTAGTTGAAAACTTTCTTCTCATTGAACTAAGAGAAAGTAGCAGTATATCTATGCTAATATATATATATATATATATGTGTGTGTGTGTGTGTGTGTGTGTATTCACTACCAAAGCCACATTAATATTCTGATATGTAAAAGACTCAAGTAAACAACTTCTGAATTGCCAGTCCTTTGGATAGCCCACTACTAATGTGGACTACTGGATTATATTGGATTACTTTGCTAAGTTCATCTGCCTACAATATTTGAATGGCAACAAAATACCCATCTCTGACAAAAGTAAATAAAAAAGGGGGACATGCAAATATTCTTAAGACTTATAACAACTATGAGAATCTGAGAGCACAAAGCTGACCTATTCCCAGAGTCATGTCTAAAGAGTGTTTCGTCCCATCTTGTCAACTACTGTAGTTCAGCAAACAGGCAGGATTGTCTGTCTCTGCTGTATGGTTTCAGGATGATTCTATGAACTGCCAAAGCACATCAGTATATATGTTTTCCAAAAAACATTGCAAATGGAGATCCCCTTTATTTTCTTCTAAGTATAACACTTTCTGTGAAAGTCTCACTTCCCATGATTCAAGACAACCCAATCTCACAGGCTACCTGGCTCTGTATTTATTAGAAGCTGATGTGTCTGAATGGACATATAAGAAGGAGAATACAATGAACCCAAGGTTCATACCAAGGAAGAAAAAAAGTGATGAAAACATAAAGCATCTGAAAATGAACTCACAACTCTTTAACACAAGCCATGGAGAATTCACAGAAATAAGGCCAATTCCTCTCCCTGCTCAGCTTGGTCTCTAATAAGCATGTCACAGCATCTGCTGTTCTTCATTCAGTTACACTGGCCTTATCATTAGCTGAAATGTTTTCACAGTCTGTCATATCATTTTATATCAACATAACAGCCAGTTTTCACCTTTCCTTTGTCCTTTCCTAAGCATAATATTTGCCAATTAGAGGGGCTGGCAACCGTATGAACAATGGTGTGAGGCAAGAAGAGATTACCAGAAGGAAAATCACTAAAACTACAGAAGCAAACAAAAACACACAAATAATGAAAGTCTGCAATAAAGCTGTGGTATTAAATTCAAAGGAGTGAAAAAAATTCAAAGGAGAATTAGAAAAACAGTTATACAGGAATCTGGAGTGCAAAATATGAAAAGAGTTAAACTTACATCTTGAATTAAAAAAGTGTCAGCCAAGAAAAGAAAAAAGGTTAAAGAAGGATAGCACATCTAAAGAACAGATGTTCAATTTTACCAATGATTCTGACTTTGAAGTGATCACCTGGTGTCTATATTAAAGTGGATACAAAACTTAGGTCGGTAACTCGTAAGACTTAGACCTGTGAAGGAGTCCAGACTCATCTTTCTCTATTTCTCAACATTGAATCTTGCACTCTAATCCCATTGACTGCTTCAAGACTCCTTGGACTTCCGGATGCCATTCTGCCTTTGCATACACTGCATTCTAAATTTATATTTCCTGGGCACTTTTTCTTGTCTGATTTTAATGTAGTGTTAAAAGTCCAAATTAAGCCTCACTTCCTCTAAGAACCTGTTCAGAACCTCTAAGATGAAGTTACATGAGGAATGCTGCACATAATTCCTATTTTGCTTAACAGCTTCTGTGATGTATACTGCCAACCGAGGTGGGGCCACTTCTAAGGTGTGCAAAACAGGGTTGGAAACAAGAAGAAAAAATTGTGATGGTTTTCATACATGAAACATATATGTGTATCCAGACCATAAATATGTAGCTATGCAGCATAAGTGACATGAAATTTTCAGTAGATAGAGACAATTCGGTAAAAATAGTCTGTAAAGTTTCCTTTAGGGAACAAATAATAATAGATTTGGAGAATGTAACTGTGACATTCATTATATATACATTATAAATTGCCTTTTTTCTGGTCTCCACTTACCACTGTAAATTACAGCTTTTGAAATGCCAAATATTTCATTTTGCTCATTTTTAGTATTTCCCATCTATTATATTGTATTCCCATGTTACACATAAAATACCTTTTTTTAATAAGAGAATATCAAAGCCAGAGCATAAGTTAGCTTGTATAAGAAAGATAAAGGCAGACAGGAGTAGCTACCAATTTATGAGACAGAGTCAGTGAAAGATACAAAGGATTAGCAGGCAACAAAAAAATGAGTGGATTATCAGAAGTTCATGGGATATTGTGTACATAAAATTTCCCCAGAGTGACATTGGCAGTGTACCTTACAAAGTTCTACTAAAGTTAGCAGTGAATTATGCTGAAAATCCAGAATTAGAAGAAATTACCCTTACTGGAAATACAAACCATGATAGCGCATCAGTGGATTGCCCTTTTGGCAAAATAGAATTTTGACCATACCTCACACTGGACAAAACATAGCATTGATATAAACATAGAAGGAAGTTTCTATAAGTAAGCATAGGAAAATATATTCATGACCTTCAGAAAGGCAAAGATTGCTTAAATGATACATAATCAATACTAAAGGACTATGAAACTGGACTACACTAAAATAAAAGATCTCTCAAAAGTACCTTCAAAAGGGTGAACACATAAGTCATAGAGTGGAAATAGACATGTTTAACACCTATATCTAACCAAGAACTCATACTTGGATGTGTAAAGAAAGCAATGACCTTGATAGAAAAATAGTTAAAACATTTAACCTGACTTTTCAATCAATATCTGTTCCTGTTCTGGGTCTGATTTCAGTACTCTGTTCACTTTGTTAAAATTCAGGCACCTGTAACTTATTATTTGTGCATATATATTTGTATTAGCACAATATATATAAAACATACATGGGATATAACATATAAAATATTACAACATAAATATGAATGTACCTCAATGCAAATATACATTGGAATGCTAGTATCACACAAATTCTTATATTTAGATTTAATTTAAATCACCATCAATTACTATTTAATTAAAAGAGATGACGCCCTTCAAACGTACAGTAGTACTTTCTTTTATTTATTTATTTGGTACAGTGTCTCTATGCAGCTCAGACTTGTAGTGATCCTCCTGTCTCAGCCTTCTCAGTGCTGGGATTACAGCAGTGTGTCACCACACTGGGTTTCAGGGGCCAGCATGGCACACCAGGGTTCAAGGGCTGATACGGTATGCAGTATCAGGGATTGAACCTGGGTTCCTGGGCTTGTGAGGCAGGTGCTTAGCCTGCCAAGCTAACACTCCAGCCCCAAAGGTATTTTCTAATAAGTCATTTAATGCACAATAAAATCAGTTACAAACTATTATGAATTTCTGCAAAACTTCGTAACTGACAACACAATATTGGCTGTCAGAAATTTTGATTTACTCTGATGATTTTAATGAATGTAAGTTTTGGATATATAATCAGGCTTACAAATCTTAGTTTATTTTGACTGAGATTAACCCTGCACAGCTTTCAAGTCAGATATTAACAAATATAAAAATAAATTTCCTTTTTATTATCTTCATTCTTCCATTAAGTACCATAGAAATCATATTTCAGTCAATATATCTGGTCTTTTCAAATTAAATTATCTTTGCTTAGAGAACCAAATAAAAGATGTTTTGAATAAATGGAGCATTTGGTTTAGTTTACATTTTTGTGATGAATTCTATTTAAATGCAATTATTTTACCAATTAAATTATATCTCTAGTTGTTGCTAGTTAATTTTTTTTTAAAATAGCAAAACTAAAATTCAAAGTGACGACCTAAGGTTTTACAACTTAACTATTTAAAAAGTAACTTTTTATTAAATAACAATTAATATATTGAGGCTATTGTAAAATAATTCTTAGACAATTTCACTTATCAATTAGTGTCTTTCTGATATTACTGAATATAAAGTGTGGGTAATGATCATAGGATGATTAATTAATTCAAAACAATTTTTTCAGGGCCCACTCTGTCCTTGTCAGATTTTTAAAATTAAAGAGAGATGAGATTCATTTTCAAAATGTTTACCTTTACCAGACATAAGCAATCAAGAAACATAAAGAGAAGTGGTGAAAGGTGGTGAAATAAGTACTTTGCCCATGACTCTGCCAGTGAGAAAACACAGGGGAAAAAAATAAAAACAAAAACCTGTATTTTGAGGAAAGAGAATAAGAGACTAGGAACCAAGACAGACATGATGGCAAAACTGAATAGTATGGAGAAACAAAAAGGAATCCCACAGAACATTATTACATCAACTCTGACCTACCTTCTTGCCAGGAGGAATATCTCCACAACACACTGCAAAAAAGCTAGCGAGTGCAGTCAACTGTGATACTAATAGACTGCAGTACTAGCTCCAGAGAAACCAATGGTTCTTACAAGCTTGGGATCCAGTAAAGACATTTTGTCTGGGAATCATTCCTTTTGAATAGCAAGTAAGACTTGGGAAAAAAAAATCCTTTCACTAGGACAGTATTCAGTAGCCATCTTCAGAGAGGGCCCACTGTGAGGGATGAACCTACTTTGGGGACTAGCAATCACAGTTGAGGGCCCCTCTGGACATTCTGCCTCAGTGACTAACCGGGAAGGGCAAGGCAAAGAGAGATACACAGGAAGAAAGAAGGATCTCTGACATTCCTTCAGCAAGTGTGGAGAGCGGAGGCTCACAGGCAGCTTGCCTGTGCTCTGGAATGAGGAGCCAGAGTGGTCCGTGTGGTTCAGCATGTGAGCTGGGACTGAAAACACGGAATCCATGACTGGCTTACTCTTTGGTTTCTGAGGCATCACTACATTGAAGAACTTCATGTTTTGCTGGCTTTCCCTGGAGCTTGAACATTGGCCACACACCCTGGAATAGAGACTGGGGGCTGCTGGGGTGGTGTGCATGCACCAGGGAAACCAGCATAGATGGAAGCACACAAGAGCTCACACTGGCTTTCACCGTGCCTCCGGCCTCACAGAGCACCTCTGAAATGAGTTTGTACCCACAGGCTAATCTACATAGCACCTAATGTCCAATCAAACTCCCCTTCTACTGTGAGAAATGGGGAAGGCCTCAACCTCCATTCAGTGCCAACCTGTCTGGTGGGAGCTGAGATTTAGAACTGGCTTCAACTGCAACTCATTTTCCTCTCATACCTGCTAAAATTGTACATTACAACACCCAGTCAAAGTACTTCAGGTAGAAGGAATTTTTGACATTTTTTTCTCATGATCTTTTTTGCTCTTATCTAATTGTACTTATTTTTTATTTCTTGCTTGTATTTTCCCATCTCTCTTATCTCTTGTTATTATTCTTTTTTAAACTTCCTTTTCCCTTCTTTTCTTCCTCACCTTTACTTCTTCCTGCTATACATTTTATTAATTTTACTTCTGTTAGTTTCACTTTGTACTTTATTCTGTGTTTTTGCCCCGTTCTTATCTATTTCTATTACTAGTACAGTTATTAATTGTTTTTTGTTGTATTTCTATATCTGTCTTATTTTTATTTTGCTGACATTTGTTTTAACTTCTCTATCAGGTATAGGAGATTGAGTTTAATACCTTGAATACTTTGTTGGGTCCTTTGCCACTGGGTCCTATACCTCCAACCTAGTTGAGAGAATTGCATCTTATTTTAGCCACAATCTAATCCTTCTTAGACATTGGAAAATATGTTACTTTTTAAGGGGCAGGGGTAGTCCTAATATTACTAGACACCAAATAGGAATGGCTAGGCCCACTCTGACCACTTACTTCCATAGCTACTGTGGTAAGAAATAATGCAACTTTGTGGATCCCACAAGGGACCTCAGCATAGGTTGTTCCTGCACCCTTTCAAACTACAAGCTGTTGATAAGACTGGAGAGGTAACCTCAATGTTCCCCCTGTACTGTGCTCTCTATAATGCAACTGCTTCAGTGACCAGTGGGCTCTGAGGTTGTGAGTTCTACAAAAGTCTGTCAGGCTCTTGTACGGTACACACAATGTCAAAACCCACTGACCACAGCCAAAGAAGCTACAAGCAAAGTACACAAGGAAGCCCAATTAAAGTTAAGTTCAATGCTACATAACAAAGCATCATACCTGGGCACATTGTAAAAAAGAAGATTGTCCCTTCCCTTACATAAAGTGAAAAATATCTTCATTCTGAAGATGTGCAAATTCAGGGTGTAAAACATAAGAACTATATAAAGCAAGGTCACATGATTCTTTCAAAGGTTTATTAATCTTATAATAACTATTGAAAGCTGTATGTCTGGATAAGATGCCAGACAAGGAGTTCAAAAACTTGGTATCAATGAATTCAGAGAATATAAAAGAAGCTGGATAAATTGAGGAAGACAAGGTACAATATAAAAGAAAAACTCAATAGACTTCAAGATTCTAAAAAGCAACCAAACAGAAATCTTTCAAATAAAAAACTCAGTAAGTCAAGTAAAAAAAAATTTAGTTGAAAGTCTTATCAATAGACCAGATTTAGCAGAAGAAAAGATACCAGGGCTTAAACACTAGGTGAACTGTAATATTTAGACAGAAATACAAAATCAAAAAATGAATAGTACACATTAAGCCTCTGTGATACCAATAAAAGAGGGTTTTTTTTTTTAACAACTGAACTTTTATTTCATTTTCTTATGGCTCAGCGCACCTTCAGGGTCGGGCTGGCATGGCATGTGGTGCCAGCGGTCAAACAGCTGTTCCCTGTGTCTTTGTAAACTTGCTTAAGCAGGTGCTTTAGACCACTGAGCTATCTTGCCAGCCCCAGAAAGAAGAAATTTTTGAATGATAGAAATTAATGAAGGAGTATAAAAAAGGCTATAGCTTATTCAGTAAAATAACAAGAAGAGATTCCCTAAATCTTAGGAAATATATAGACATTTAAGTACAAGAAGCATTTAGAAGTCTAAATAGATATGACCAGAAAGTAACTTTTCCACATAAATGGCCAAATGAACAGGAAAAAAAAAAAAAAAAAGGACAGGATACCAAATGCTACAAGAAACAAGTACCAAGTTACTTACAAAGTCAAGTCCATCAGGATTATAGCAGATTTCTCAGCAGAAACTATCAAGGCCAGGGGAGCATGGAGTAATGTACTTGAAGTCCTCAAAAGAAAAAATTAACTTCCATCCAAGATTGCATAAATCCAGAATACATAAAGAAATCAATTTTACTGTGAAATCTTTTTTTTTCTTTTTTTAATTTGTTTTTGGCAGAACTGGGGTTTGAACTCAGGCCCTTGCACTTGCCAGGGAAAGCACTTATTCCACTGAGCCATCTCCCCAGCTCCCTAGAAATCAATTTTGCTGAATTCAAGCACCTACAGTCTTTGGACTGGCATCAAGTATGAAAAGGTCCTTTAAAGACTTCACCACTGATTAGAGACATCTGCTATAATAATATCTGTAAGTATAATATCATATATGCACCTTGTACGATACCAAAACATTACGAAAACAGTTTGCAATGTATTAACTTATTGAATCTGTCCTGTTAATTTGTCTTGAAACTGTCTCATTGCTATTAGTTCTTCAATAAAATAAATTTAAAAAAAGACTTCTCCAAATGCAACTTCTCTAACTACAATGGAACACCCATCTCTGACAAAACAAAACAAAAAAGGGGGATATGTTGGGAGCCAGGAAGCTAGGAAATACATCAAATGTGTGTGGTGGGACTAGGGCTCAGAGCCTAAAGTAAACAAGCTACCTCACTCCTGAGATAAACATCCTGTCTGGTTAAGGTCAGCTACTAGTTGCTAGGCAACCTAGTGTCATCTGTTACTAACTTTGTGAAAGTATAAATAAAGGACCATTTTGTTGTTAAAAAAATAATATACATAAATATATGTATACACAAGATATGATAGATATACAGCTACTTTCTCTTACTTTGCAAAAGTATAAAGGACCATTTTGTTGTTAAAAATAATATACATAAATATATGTATACACAAGATAGGATACATATGCAGCTACTTTCTCTTAATTCATGGAGAAGTTTTGCACTAATATTTAGACAAAGATATCATGTCTGCATCTTGCCCTCTGAATAAATACTATGAAGACCACAATATGCAATGTGTTAATTATTGTAACTATCCTAACTTGTTTTGAAACTATTTCATTGTTTTTATCTTTTTCTCTCATTAAAATGAATGAAAATTTAAAAAAAATGGAAATCAAGAATGTGACAACAAAAGACCAATAGCCAATACAATTCTGACAAAACACAATAATGCTGGAGGCATTACAAAATCTGATTTCAAAATATACCCCAGAGGCATAGTAACAAAAATGCAAGGTATTGGCTTAAAATAGACACAAAGAATAATGGAAGAGAATAGCAGGTGAAAAATACAGGCCTTCACATACACAGCCATCTGACTGCTGGCATATATTGGAAATAGACAGACTCACCCACAAATGGTGATGGGAAAACTGAATATCCACATGTAGAATACTAACACTAGATCCCTTTTACCCTGTACAAGAATCAACTCAAAATGCATCAAAGACCTTAATGTAAGACATTAAGGACTATTAGACATTTTGAGACTATTAGAGGAAAGCCTAGAGGAAATTATTCAAGAAACTGGAACAGGCAACGATTTCCAGACTACAACTCTAATACATTCTAATAAAAATAAAAGCAAGAATTAAAGAGTTTCTGTAGAACAAAGGAAACAATCAATAGAATGAGGCAACACCAACCAGAATGAAAGAAAAATCTTTGCTAGCTGTTAATTTGAGAAAAGGCTAGTATCCAGCATATATAAAGGATGAAAGAACAAACAGACCTAACAAAATATCACATACTGCATGACTTAAACAGCCAAGTTTAATTAAAAGTTTAATCAGACATGTTAGCAGGTCCACTGTAGGAGGAGCTGTACTGGTCCTCTCTTCTGGCTCTGATTATTTTCTGAAAATGTTGGCATTCCTTCACTTGTGGATGCACTACTCCTTCTTCTTCACATACTATTTTCTCCCTCTATATCTGTCTCTGTAGAATTTGCATGCTGAAACCTTGATCTTGCAGTTCTATCCCTAGAATTATAATGATAAATTTATGTTCATTAAGCCACCCATATTGTAGAATTTTGCTACAGCAGTCCTAGAAGAATAACAGTCCTAAAAAAATCCAGTATGTTATAACAATTTGTGTTTTTAACACAGCTATGGGAATGCTAATAAAAATTTTATATATAATTTTAGAAATGATTAAAAGCTACTCACTGGAAGATGTTTCTCTGAAAAGAATAAAAATTTCTTTTGAAGAAATCAACTCTGTCTTTTATGTTCTTCAAGTCAATGAATCCTGTCATTTATTGTTCTGATACACAGTAGGCTTAACTATTTTCTTTTCAACTTTCATTCAGGTATTTTGACATCAATATAGACATATTCTTAACTGCAGACTTCATAATTATAATGAATTGGTGGAATCATTATACCTTATGTATTTTCCAATAGCAGTTTGGTTATTGACTAAGTTTGTTATTCGTTATCTAAGGCTTTTTGTACTAATATCGCATTGACTATATAAAAGCCATAGATAATTTTTGATTTCTTGTTGCCAAAATAGTAATCAAGCAATCTACTATTATCATTTGTCAAAATGAAAGCCATATGTTTTCCTCAACACTCTATTTGACCTGAGTTATGTCTACAGAAGATTAGTAACAATTGTTGAATGTGAAATTTTTTGCTTACTATTTTCATAAAGATAACTCCAGTCTCAATATAAGAAACAAATGTGACCACCTTTTATATTATAATCTTTGATTCATAAATTACGAAGTGGTTGTTCTTTGCAATAAACTAAAAGTCCTGAATCAATCAAGGTGGAGATTACCTTCAGAGATTACCCCCTACAGCTCCCAAAGACCAGATGAAAAGCTGACACCAGCAAAAATTGCTTCAGAGATTTTTCCCTCCCAAACTGTTGGATCAATATATCTGTCATCTAACCTATTCTAAAAAATGAAAGCTCATAAATCTTAGGTATCATAATTACCATCTTACACTATACCACAGCCCTAAAGTAGCCACTACTTAATTGACTTTAGTTGGAACATCAGTGCCTACAGAAGGAAGCAGCAGTTTTCCTTCATTTCTCTCTTAATTCCAGACAAACATCCCTTTGTCTCTTTTGCTTTAGATGACAAAAGTACAGTTCTTCTCAGATGAATAGCAGAGGACAGTGCAACAAATTAATACAAATGAAGTCATTCCTGAGTGACTCCATCTGCTTTAGAAATAAAGCTCGGACAATAATGTGGCCAAGATCCAGATAATTAGGCCTGACTCCAAATGAAGGCACACAGGTAACTTATAGCTTCATTAACTCTGTTCAAGAAGGCAGACAACCAAAAACTAACCTTAATAGAGGCAGCATACGATCCATTAACAATCTGTTTGATATTAAAAAATGAACTTTGTTTTTGCAACATTGCACGAACAGTAAGCAAATAACATATGCAGCTCAAAATATCATGTCCAGGATGTGGTGTACTATCCTAGATTCCTGTCACAGAATTTGGAGAACAAAGCCCCTAATTTTTGTTTACAGAATTTAATAATCTAACAAGTAAGAAAGGCACATAAGGTGTCTGCAAGTGTCTTTACTCTGTAATCAACAGGAAGATTATTAAGTAATAACAAATGTTATTCATCTTCATAATGGCTAAATGACAGCCTGTTTAAAAATAACAAATGACTACTCCTCTTTGACTATTACAGAGTGGGCATGACCTTCACATATTTTAAGCAAACAAGTCCTCTTTTCAAAGATTTCAGGAGTCTTTTAATTGATAATGATGAGATGTTTTATCTTTACCAAGGGACACCAAATGTTTTAAGATGTTTAAACTGAGATAATTTTATCCAGCCTCCTGATTCAAAAGGACAATGAAATTCTCTCCCTAATTTCTGCTTTCATAAACAACATAGGAGTGAACCACAACCGTAGTGAGTCAAATATTTACAGAAATTTAACATGCAAAAGTTTTCTTTTTGCCATTTCCGATATTTCTGTATAGATCAGTGAGTTTCCAATCACAGACCAACACATAAGTAGAAAATCTTAAAATTGAGTTTTTATAGATGATCCTCAAATCCTTTGAAGTGCAGCCGTCACCTATCTCTCATCACTGTGAATATCAGAACTTCAAATGCACACATTGTATGACTCTTAAACAGTTTTGACAGTCACAGAAAGCGACACTAAAATGCTTCCATGGCATTTTCAGTTTTGAGCTTTCCATATCTCTCAGTACTTTGAACAAGATAACATGACTCGTTCCAATGTGACAGAGCCTGTATGACATGAAGACATCCATCCATTAGGGCAACCTTCAAGAATAGTGTTCTGGTTTTCCTGACACATAACAAAGCAGGCAGGGCAGCTGCCTTGGCTTCTGCCAATGTATTAGTACTATAAACCAAACATACCTATAAACTACCCACATGATATGTAATGGAACTCACTTCCCACAATACTTCTGTGATATGCAGAATAACGACCCTCCTCAAAATGCCTGCTGCCTGTGAATATACCACCATAATAGCAAAAGAGACTGTGCAGATATGATTATGTCAAGAATCTTGAGATGGGAGGAGGTGAGAGTATTCAGCTCCTCTAAATACAAAAGGAGCTACAAGTCAAGGAATGTGATCTGACTCTACAAGCTACAAAAGGCAAGGGAAAAGTTCCTGCTGTGAACCTCCAGAAGGAACAGGCCCCACAGAAGCCTCCATTTTTAAGCTGTTTGAAACTTTTATTTTGAACTCAGGACCTCCAAAACTAGCAGATAATAAATTAATGTTGTTTTAAACACTGAATTTATGGTAATTTGTTATAGGCAGGGAAAACTGGCATGCTTAGAAATACCTCTGGAGTCAGAGCTAGGCAATAACTGGTGCACCTGAGAGTAGTGCATTCCTCTCTTCTAGCTATGACATCATCATATATGTACATGCAAGACAATGGCAGATTCTAGGGATGGGAGTTTTTCAACCGAAAGCTTAATTTAGTTGTCTCTTTTCTATCTCAGACACAGATTTCCAAGTACTACCAAATTTCTATTTGAATGCTAGAGCCTCTTAAATATGTATTTTTAAGAAAACACTATTTTCTCCAAATATGGACAAGATACTTTATACTTTAAGCCTGAGTTTGCTCTTCTGTAAACTGTTAAGTTCAACTAAATATTGCCTAAATTTATTCCTAGCTCTGACATCCTAAATTTAAAGCTACATCAGAGTCGTCTACTAATGTTGCTATTGTACAGATGTATTTATAATACTTTTACTGCATAAGGATGTAAGCTTTCCTTTGTGCTTTATTTGATGATAATCTTGATTATTTCACCTCAGGTCCCATTTCCTCCAGAGGGAAATTTTAGCTGCAAATCAACAAAGGTTATTTATCATCGACCTGCCTTTTCTTGGGGACTGTGTATACACATTGATTTTGTAACATTGTTATCAAATTATCTTCATAAATCAGCTCATAGCCAAACAAACAACGTCTCCAACAAAAGTAAAATATATCTAGGTCTTCATAAAAGTAGTAAAAAGTAGTATGCCTGTTTTTTTTTTTTTTTCCAAAAGTTAATGTGATGCACACCAGCCAAAATATTTTTAAAAGTCTTTTTCCTGACCTCTTAGGACAAATGGGGAGATTATCATTCTCAAGTCTGCTTTTCTAAATAAATTTATCTAAAGGAATATGCCAACCAGGAGAAGGGGAAGGAGTCATCTTCTGGTGGAGCTTTATGCACATAGTTTAAGTTAACGAGACATGGCAAGAGCAGGTGGGTAATTCAATGTTCACACACTACAGTGGGCCAAAGGCTAATTACTATTCACTGTAAAATGAACATAAAAGTAGCAATTATGCCTTCATCTTAGTGGATATGATGTATTAAAAGCTATCAGCTTCACCTTCTGTAATAACAGCTTTTGTCTGTTTGTATCAGGATGTACAAAAATAAGATGGATATGGAAAGGAGAGCTCTGTGATTTTTATACAAGAATAAACACAGAAGTCTCACTGTTCACCTTCCTCTTGCTGCATTCAAGACAAAGGAGAGATGATACTTTGTGACTTAGAAGCATCATATTTCCATATGTAAATATGATGCTTCCCTTTCCTGGCTGTTAAATGTTACTAAATTAACTTCCAGAGAACTATTTTTCCCTTGCCAACTCCTCATGGCACCTGTGAGCTACAGATAAACACAGAGTTCACAAGGTAAAAGTTTCAAGACCACTGAGTTCAAGCTATTAGAGTCAAGCAGTGCCAGGTGGCTGAGCTGAGTCCACTGTCTTCATCTTCAGGTGATTCTTCTTTCAAACTCAGAAAAATGAAAGTGACTGACTTTTCCAAGATCTTATCGCTTGAAGATTTTTAAGATGCACCCGCTTAGTGAGTTTCCCATCAGACATGAGTATTATTCTGTGCAGCCTGGACATTGTTCCCAGTCTTTTCTGTGTCTCTGCATGTGCTGTGATAAATCTGCTCTGCACCCAAGGCCCATCACCGGTTCACATATAGATCATCTCCTCTTTCATTGCCCAGGATCACTGTAAGTGTAGCGAGTTCCTTTGTAGTCTCTAGCTTGACCACTGCCCTGGGAGCAACTGTAGTAGTTTTGGACAGGTTTGTGCACCGAGGGTCATGTGCCCAGCAGACATTAGAGAACCACATACCAACTCTTTCATGTTTTGATCAATATAATGTATTAGAGAAATATAAAAACATTTCTCCTATGCCAATACAATGCTTTTTATTTACTCAAGTTAGAATGCTCCTCTCATGATAATGATAATTACACAGGAAAAGAATCTTCCACTTGGTGTCAAAGATGTCAGCCTAATGTAGCGATTTGGTTCCAATTATTTCTATTTTGCATCAATCTACATTTCATTAAGACTTTTCTCTTATTTTCAAAATGTAAAATACAAAAGTCCAACTTCAGTTTATTGAAGGAGAAGCAGTTTAACATTTCTTATTCCAAAAAGCCTACAGGGATTTCAGGATGAATCTATCATACTTTGATTTTGGTTTAAATGTCAGTTTCTAGAAATAACCTGTCCATCGTTCTGAGAAAGTTTTGATCAGTGTCAATGCCATCTGGCTCACTGGGGTGTGCTGATTGAGATCAGCCCATCAGACCTCCTTTCTAGGAGATGGTCTAAAGACCAGAATGTAGCTGTCAATATGCCTGACCCTTGGTTTATTCTCAGGATGGATAAAGTTGGGAAATATAATGACCCTAGAAGCTTCTCAAAGATGGACCTCAGCCCCACTATACTCATTTTGGCTCATGCCACACAAGTTAAGAGAATCATGTATGACTATAATATAAATTATATTTCAATGCATTCTATTCTGTGGATGTTGCAATCAAAACTGTCTTTACTTGCAGCAAAAAGAATTATTTAATGACAAAATGTCAATTTCAATCGTTAAGATAGCCTTACTTCCAGATATACTACAACACTACAACCACCCAGCTCCTTAATTCCTTCACTCCAATAATTCAATCTTGGATGCAGTGTATGACTTCCTTTCAATCTTTAATGATTTTTTTTTTCATCAGGGTAAAGCTTAACCTCACCCAGTATCTACTGGCTTTCAGGGTCTACATATGCTGCATGGTTTCTCTTTAATCTCACTGCTTTAAAATTTATCTGAAACAAGCTTTAATGAATTTGCATTCTCATCATTCTTAGCTTGCATCCTGGTTTTATGTACCTTTGTCTGCTCAAGGAGATTACTAAGGTTACTGATGTGCTTTTAATGTAAGTATTCTCCCTTTGTCATGAAGAGGTGAAATTACAAAGATGTCAAGTAATATTGAATGTAAATAAGCCTTTTTCACCTCAGCTAATGCTGCATTTCTGCAGGTTAGTAAATAAACTGATATCAGAGTAGGAATGATGTCAACAAGCCACTGAAGGCTGCTAATCTAAAGCAAAGCAATAAAGCAAAGACTACAAAATAGTAACGACTCTTTTGAATGTTGGTATCGCTTGCTTTCTATGGAGATTCACATATCTCAGTTGTAGCTTGCTGGTATTAACATGGCCGTGAAGCCATCACTATAAAGTCTCTTAAGAACGCAAACAACTCTATGGTGACCGGGGAGATGACCCAGGTGTCAGCAATAATGTTCTGCCTCATATTTCCAGTTTATTCCCCAAAGAAAGAGATTCTAAAGGGTATACCATTCACTCTGAGCAAGCACCAACCTAGCAAGATTAATATAAAAATACTCAGGTGAGGTAGAATTAAAGGCAAGAGAAAATATGTTGTAAAGAAAGGAATGTGTCAGAGACTGTGGAGCGTGGCCTGCAAAGCCAAAATATTTACTATCCAGACCCTGCTAACCCTCTGATCTAAACACTCAAAGAGAAATATAAACACAAGTGTATATGTGACCTTGGGGTATTTCATTGCACTGCAGAGAACATTCCTGAAGAATCCAGCTCAGCTAACTAGGTGTGTGTAAATGTGTTCACTGAAGAATACCGAAGTAGATCTTGAGACAGGAGTTGTAGCTATGACTTTTAAAGGAATATACCCAGGAAAAAATAGGAACCAGGTAAGGTAGGCAGCACTGGACTGTGAAATAAGTGAAGCAAACAGACTATAAGCCAATCCTAAGTCTTAACTTCATTCTGTGATGAGCTCAGAAGAGCAACTACATTTCAGTTCCACCTCCAGACACATACAATAAGCTTCCATATTCTTGCATAAAATCATTGGCTTTGAGCACTTTCTACTCTCTGGATGTGCAGACCAAGCATTCCCATCCATCAAGTGCAAGACACTAAAAACGGAATAGGTATGAGTCATTTGGAGCAAAGAGCACAGAAGCAGGACAAATGGGCATGGGAGCTGCAGAACATTAAAAGGGCACTGGTAGGATCTGGGTGGAGGACAGATAGCATGATCCAAGATGTATTCCTATAAAAAAAAGGAATATGAAAGTGAGTGCTGAGTAGGGAAACAACCCTGTCAAATTCATCCAGGGGTCTGTGCTCCATCTCCATCTAGTGAAAATACCTCTGTTCCTGGCATGAAGCCAAGTGATAATAATAACCATAGTTAAAAATTGTACAACTCTATCACAATGCGCTGAAGGTCTCTGGATATACTATTTTATTTATTCCTCATATATCCCTGTGCTATGGCTTATAGCTAGATGGCTTCCCAAAGCCTCATATGCTCATAGATGAGGCTTCTTGGAGTGAATGGGTAATGGATTATGATACTGGATCAACCCACTGATTCATTTAGCCTAGTTCTGGGTTGGATGAAGATGCAAGTGGATGTGGAAGGCACAAACCAATAGGCTTATAGCTTGGATAGAATACAAATGGAAAGAAGGAAGGCTTGCTGCTCTCTGCCTACCATCCATGAGCTGTTTCTCCTTGGCTATGCCCCTCTGTCATACCACCCTGTCTTGGAGCTGGCTAACTATGACAGTAACCTCTTCAAATTATAAGCCAAAATAAGCCTTCCTCCTTTAACTTGTGAGTATTGACTATTTTGTCCCAACAATGAAAAAATAACTAGGACATGCTGCCAAGTTGGAATAACTGTTACTTTTAGGTGCTGTCTTTGTTATCTTTCACTTGTTGGGGGACAAAATACCAAAACGTGAAATGAAGGAAAGATTTATTTAGCTCACAATTAGTGGAAGTTTTAGAGCCATATTCTGCTGGCTCCAAGGCAAACTGTGGCATTTTTGTGACAGCAAAAATGGTGAGGAGCAGAGGAGGAGCATCAGTTGCAGTGTCTGTCAAGACTCTCTTCCTTCTACACTGATTGTACTCTACTACAAAGATGAGAACTCCTCCAAAGAGGCCTGGCTGTGAAGTGCAGCGACAAAGATCAGGCCCCACCCCCACCCCCGGAAGTGGGTGCAGAAGCCTTCCTCAACTCCTTTATATCCTCTTTTTGTGGGCAGGTCCTGAGGAAGGTCCCGCCCAGCCTAGGGAGGGGCCCCCATTCCCCAGGGGGTAATATTGACAAGTGCAACTAGCCAGGCTTCTGATATCTCAAGTTGACACAATGTATCAACCACCACAGGCATAAACAATGTAAGATTCGAATTACATTGTAATTCTGTATTTTCCAGAAGACAGTCCAAAATATATCAGAAAGCAAGTAGGTTTAATAAAAGTAGGGCCCAAATCTAGTCTACTCTAAAGCCCCTTGTCATCTCCCTCCCATATGTCTTGAGTTGCCCAAACTAGAGAAACATAGTAAAACTAAAACTCCACCAATAAGCACCTTTGTGACATAGACAGAAAAAAAAAGCAAACAGATGACATCATGTAAAAGAGAGTGAACTGTTTTGACCCTACAATGCAAGAAGGTAGAGATGGAGAAGGGTTAAAGGGCCAATTAGAATGAGGTGGGTGTTCTGTGATTTTATTTTCTTTAAACTATTTTTAATGAAAAAGTCTTACTTCCTAAATAACTCAGTATTAAGCTTGCAGATTTGTTGGGAGAGAAAAGTCTATGTGTGTTTTGAAACAATGGCTTTCATACACTTTAACTGACACCAAAATTACTTGAGAAGGACACTGAAATGCTCATTCCCAGACCCAGCTCTCAGAAATTCTGTTTCTAATGCCCAAGATCTGAATGTCTCACAGGAAATCTGAAGCATATTGTCTTTGGGTTATATTTTGAGAAACTGTTTCAGAGAAATGGGAAAGAATAGTTAAAAAAATACACTTCTACTATGGAATCTCTGCCTTACCTGGAATTGTGGTCATTTTAAAAAATAAAGAGAAAAGAACCAATCCAGTCTGGCCAGCTGAGAATAGTATCAGTTCTCAACTACAAGTGACTTAGCCATATGTGTTCCTCTATATCAATCTTATTACTGACCTAGAATTGGAAATTAAAGTCATTAATTTCTGACATCAAGTACAATGGACTAGATCTGGATATGTTTTTGAGTGTAAAATTGCACACCAAATCAGTGTGGTAATTTTTTTTTCTCAAAAATTCCAAAATGAGTAGGAAGAACAATTTGGTTTGCTGGCCAAGTTCTAATTTGGAATAGTTAAAATCTGCATACTTAACATTCTTTTCCATAAATTTCAGCATCTACAGGCTTCTTTCTAAATTCCAGATCTACAGAACCATCCAGGGATCCTCTGGTTAGCTAACTGCTCTGACTTCACCAGATGATCTACTCTGTAGCAAATGTGGGGGACCATGTCTAGATCCAAATGTGAGACAGAGAAGACATTTATGCTGAGGAACTAACTACATAAAAATATATTAAGTTAGAATCTCCATGCATAGCTTTGGCTTTAATGCCTTCGGAAAGTATGCTTATAATTATATTTAGATCTTATAAAGATAGTTTGATACAGCCAAGTAAAGTCATAGATAGATAGATAGATAGATAGATAGATAGATAGATAGATAGATAGATAGATAGATAGATTGATTGATAGATAGATAGATGTAGAGATATACAAATACATATAGGATTGAAAGTATATTTCAGTATTTAGATAAATAGCAATTTAGCTTAGAAAGGCCAGTCTTGTGCTTTTTTTGGTTTGGTATGGTTTTTATTTATTTTTCTAGAACATTCCAGTGTAGCTTTAGAATGTTTATTCAGAGTAAGAATATATGTCCCTTTTCTTTCTAAGGATTTTAAAAAACTTTATATACATTAAAAATTGATTCTAAGAATGTTTGTGCTAAGAAGAGCAGCAGGAAAGGAAATCAAGGTAATGAGGAATGGAACTGAATGGATAAGAATAGAAGGGAGAGAGAACATGCAACCTACGTGGTCCATAAATGAAGACAAAAAGGAAAACATGCCACCAGATGGCAAGCAGGACAACAGCCGTTCACAGCCACTAGAAGCAAAAGCGCTCATTATAATTTTGGATATTGTATTTCTGTCTAAATGCAGCGATAAAGCCTCCTTTGACTGGCTTTAGCTATTGTGATGCAGCAAGGAAACTTGTTTTGCAGGAGAAGCCACAGAAGGCAAAGTCCCACAGAGACTAAACAGCTCTGTGAAAACACAGAAATCAAACCAAGGCAATACCAGGGTTAGATTGCTGATTCTGAAATGCTATGGAACACTGTCTCTTACATCCCAGAAGGGAAATTTACAAAACCTTCAAGATAGAAACCACTTTGCTTCCACCAGCTCAACTTGCTCTACCTTCTTCTAGGAAAAAGATATCATTCAAGCCATAATAACTCTCAAATGTATTTCTCAAGAAAATGGCCCACTGCTCCTCTGAAGTCTACATTTCAGCTTTAACATTTGAATGCGCCTATTTTTTTGCAGCTTTGCTATTGAAAAACCTAAGTACATTCAGGATTAAAATATAGTACTCTAACAAGCATATAGAAAAACAGAACTGCAAAAAGAAAATAAGTTTAGGAATTAAAGGACACTGAATTAAAATAGCATTAAAAATATAAAAACATTGCAACAAACCTCAAATATCTCATTTAATTCGCATTTGTAGTTTCACACTCTAAAAATAGTAGTATTTTTATAAAATGCAACACTACATTCAGTAAATCAAAACTATTTAGAAAATCAAAAGGTTGAATAGAGGACTTCTGGTTAAAAAAATAGGCAGCTTTTTATTTGAAGATGCTCAGTAATGTCTCGGTTGATTGAAATTGCTAATCAAGGTAAAAGATGTATGATTCAAGCAATTACACACCAAATATAGTATTTTTAATTTCCAAAACACATAGTGGATGCCTAAACAGGATTTAATGAACCTCTGAAAATACTTTCATACTTTAGATATTTTCTATTATTCACTATTTCTTTCTTATAGTCATCATTTTATTTTATTTTGAAGAGTAGAAACAAAAGCAAGATCAGAAACAAAGACAGAAACAGGGTAGCATCCAATACAAATGTGACAGATTTTCAAAACGGGAATAGCTGATTAACAGTGGTTGATAAATTATTTTTGTTGCTCAGATGAACAGATATAGTTATGAAAGATTGGATATATGACTGAATGTTACCACTTGCTTTCAAGAAATCTTAAATTTTTGTTCATGTCTATCTCCTTTTTCTTTTATTACATTTAAAAAAGTTATTTTAAAGAGAATAATTGGGGGCCAGGGAGATGGCTCAGTAGAATAAGCACTTCCCCAGCAAGCACAAGGACCTGAGTTCAATCCCTGGTTCCACAGAGAGAGAGAGAGAAAGAGAATAATTGATATGACATTAGGAATGGTTTTCATTTAGGAGACCATGATGACAGGTATTTAAGCATTGCTTTTGTATTACACATTGCTGTCCTCTATGTACTTGCTTAGTTCACAGATATCACCATGCCCAGTCAAGGTGAAAATCCTACACATCAACTACTATTTTCAAAACAATGATGGAAATTCTTAGTATAATCACCTCAGCCATCCTGTGTGTATAATTGCATGTCTTTCCCCTACCCTTTTTTTCCTATCTTTTCTCCTTTCTCTCTTCATTGTTTAGTCCTTAGGTTCTGTTTCTTTCTCTTTTACTGTGTATATTATACCTTTCAGATTTTATTTCTTCTTTGGTGTTACAATAATGTATTTACACATGTGGGTCCGGTTTATTTTACTTATGAGTATAGCCTCTAGTTGCATCCACTTACAGATGAAGACTTCTAGTTTTTCTTTTTTATAGTAGAGTAATACTCCATTGTATAAAAATATCACCTCTTTTTCATCCATTCCTCAAGTGATGGGCATTTTAGTTGTTTCCAAGATAGAGCTATCACAATTGTGCTTATATAAACACAGATGTCAATGTCACTACGGTATGATGTTTTCAGTTCTTCTGGGAAAATAACCAAAAAGGAAATAAGAGGATGGAATGGGATTTCTAGTCCTGGTTCTTTGAGGAGTCTCCACACTGATTTCCATACTGATTGTACCAGTCTACAATCCACCAGCAATGGAGAAGGATTCCTTTTCCCCACAGACTCTCCAGCACTTATTATTAGTTGATTTCCTTATGATAGCCACTCTTGCTGGAGTGAGGTGATGTCTCAGTGCTGTTTTCATTTGCATGTCTCTAATGGCCAGAATGTGGAGCATTTTTTCAGGTATTTATTTGTCTCTTGTGTTTCTTCCTCTGAGAAATGTGCATTCATTTTTGGATTTGGTCTTTAAATCTTGAGGCCCTAATTTTTTTTCAGTTCTTTCTATATTCTGGATAGAACACCTTTGTTTGAGTGATTATGGTTAAGACTTTTCCTAACTTGGTCACTTGTCTTTGTGTTCTGTCGGTGATTTCTCTTGACATGCCGAAACTTCTCGATAAGAGGAGATCCCAGTTGTTTATTTTTTAAGTATTTCCTGTGAAGTTTGTTTTTTGTTCATAAACTATTTGCCTACCCCTATCTCTTCTTGATTTTCACCTATTTTTATCTTCCAGGAGATTTAGTGTTTCTGTTTTGATGTTTAGATCTTTAATCTATTTGACTTTAATTAATGCATGATGACAGACCTGGGTCTAGTTTTAGTTTTTGGTATGTAGAGAGCCATTTTTTCCAGAATCATTTGTTAAAGATGCTATCTTTCTTCCAGTGAACATGTTTGGTCACTTTGCCAATGATAAGATGGCTAAATCATTGTTTGAAGTTTGTGCCTGCATCATCTACTCTGTTCCATTGATCCTCAGTCTTTTTTTTTTTTTTTTTTTTGCCAATATCATGCTTATATTATGACAGTAGCTTTGTAGTATAATTTCAAATTTGGGACAGTGATGCCTTCTGCCTTGCCTTTGTTGTCCAGGATTGCCTTTGTAATTCTAGGTATTTTCTGGTTCCAAATAAATTTTAGGAATGTTTTCTCTAGATCTGTGAGGTACATTTGGGGATTTTGATACAGAGTGCATTAAATCTGTATAATAATTTTGGGAATATGGCCATTTTCACAATGTTGTTTCTTCCTACCCAGGAGCAAGACATATCTTTCCATTTTCTGAAATCCTCTACAGTCTCTTTTTTCAGAGTACTATAATTTTGATTGTACAAATTTTTTACTTCCTTAGTTAGATTAATGCCTAGGTATTTCATTGTTTGGATGCTATTGTGAGGGTACTCTTTCTCTAATTTCTCTCAGTGTGTTTGTTATTTGTGTAGAGGAATGCTATTGACTTTTGGGTACTAACTTTGTAATCTGTTATTCTACTGAATTTGTTTATTAATTCTAGGAGCTACTTGGTGGAGTTTTCTGGGTCTTCAAATTAGAGTATTTTGTCATCTGCAAATAATAATAGGCTAACTTCTCCTTTACCCATTCATATTATTTTGTTTCTATCTCATCTCTAATGGCCCTAGATAATGATTCCAGAGTTATATTGAGTAGGAATGGTGACAGAGGACATCATTGCCTTATACCTGTTTTGACAGTAAAAGATTTCAGTTTTTCCCATTTAGAATTATGTAGGTTGTTGGGCTATCATAGATAGCTTTTATCAGATTGAGGTAGATGCCATCTTTGTCGCAATTGCATTAACTTCTACTCTAATCTTTATGATTTCCTCTGTCTTTGGGCTTTGGGCTTGGTTTGTTATTCTTTTTCTAGACAATTGAGATGCAGCATTAGGGTTCCTGTTTGTTCTCATTGTGTTCTCCTAATGTGTGCATTCACCATTACAAGTTTCCCTTTAAGAACTGCTTTAATTGAATCCCACAAATTCTGATAAGTTCTGCTTGAATTTTTATTGGATTGTAGATATTGTATGTTTTCTTATTTAGTTTCATCTGTAACCCATTGGTGGCTAAGAAGGGTGTTATTTAATTTCCATGTGTTTATGGGTTTTTTGTGGTTTCTTTTGTCATTAATTTCCAGTTTTGTTACACTGTGGTTAGATAATATACATGGGATATTTTTTTTTGCATATACTTAAGCATGATCTACAGACTAGTATGTGATCTATTTTGAAAACATCCCATATGCAGCTAAAAAAGAATGTGTACTCAGATGTTATTGGGACAACCTATATATGTCCACTAAATCCGTTTGTTGAAAGGTCTGGTTCAGTTCTATTACCTCTGCTAATTTTTGTCTGCTTGATGTATCTTTTTGGGATAAGGGGGTGTTAAGGTCTCCTGTTAAGATCGTGGTACTGGATATTAGATTTTTCATGTCCATTAAACTTTGTCTTATATAGTTGGGTGTTCCTGTATTTAGTGCACACATAGTTACAGCTTTATCTCTTCCTCTTGTAGTTTTCCCCTAACCATTATGTTGTGGCCTTCTTTATTTTGTTTCATCACTCTTCATTTGAAGTTCAGATTGCAAACAGTATTTCTATACCTCCTTTTTTCTGAGGTTCTGGGGCATGTAGTATTGTTTTTCCATCCTTTGACTTTCAGGCTATGAATTTCTGAATAAGTTAAATGTGCTTCTTGTAAACAGCATGTTGTTGGATTGTTTCTTTTTTCTTTTTCTTTTTCTTTTTTTTTTTTTTTTTTTTTTTTTTTTTTTTTTTTTTTTTTTTTTTTTTTTTTTTTTTTTTTTTTTTTTTTTTTTTTTTTTTTTTTTTTTTTTTGTATATTTTAGGAAAGGGTCTTCAGGGTGTTCAGCATCTCAGTACTAGATCAGACTTGTAGTGATCTACCTGTTTACAGCCTCCCAAGAGCTGGCATTTCAGGTGTGCACTACCACACCCAATTTGAATTGCCATCTCAGCGTGCTCTGGGGATGGGCTCGGCAAGGCAGGCCCAGAGAGCAAACCCCTGGCTCCTGCGCCTGCTTGCAGATGCTTTGGATTTTGTTTCTTAATCCATTCTTGTCAGTCTATTTCTTTTAATTTGTGAATTGAGTCCATTTATATTGATGGTTATAATTGATTTGCATTAACTCGTGTTTGTCATGTTATTTTTCTGCTGCTAGTTACCTACTTTTCTCCATTGTTTAATTTTTTGCCCTATTTGGTGGGTTCTTTCATGCATTTCTAGAAGGGAATCAAAGTGATTCCTTATCCATTAATCTGTAGATCACATTGATTCCTTTCCAGAATAACTTTTAGTACTCTGTGTAGGATTGACTTGGTCATCATGAATTTCTTTAGTTTTTCTTTCTCATGGAAGTATTTCACTACTCAATTAAACTTGAAAGGCACTTTTGCAGGGTATATTAGTCTGCTTTGGAATTTGTTTTCCTGTATTACTTGAATCAATTCACTCTATTCTTTTCTTGACTTGGTGGTTTGTGAGGAGAAATCTTCTATTATTCTGATGGGTTTTCCTTTAAATGTGATCTGTTTCTTTTCTCTAGCAGCTTTTAGTATGCTGTTCTTGTGCTGAACTTCTGGGATGTTGTCTGGGTGTGGTTTCAAATGATGTTATTTGGAATTTCACATTCCTCAGTTATCTGAATGCCAGATTGTTTCCCCATGAAGTTTTCTGAGATTACTTCAGCCTACATTCTTTTTATATCATTTGTGTTGACTCCTTCTTTCCCATTGATGCCTATTAGTCTTATGTTATTCATCTTTTCATCATCTGGCAGCTGTAGAATTATTATTTCCTGGATCTTATTTGTTTTTAAGAGATCTTTCTTTACCTTTTCACTACCTACAAGAGTGTCTTCAAGGTCTGAAAGTCTATCTTCATTTTCATTCAGACAGTTTTGCCAACTTTTAATTGAGTTTTTTAATCTCCTGAATACCTCTGTGAATCTGCTTCATGCATTTTATTTCTTTTCTATATTGCTCATTCAAGGTTTCCATCATTTTGCTATTCTTTATTTATTTTATCAGTGTCTTCTTTACAAACACTAAGTTATTCTTTCATTGTAGTTATCATTCCTTTTTTATTTGCGATATTATATCTAATCTGATTTATTCTATACCCTTCTGCAATTGTTTCTTTACTTCAGATGCTATTATTTCAGAAATTTCAGGTGTGAATCCCAATTTCTCGTACGCTAGTATTTCCTGTGTTTGTTCTGTGTGTGCACGGGACACGAAATGCTTTTAGCTTCTGCTCTTTGTCATTTTATATTTCAGAGAGAATTTTTTCTCTGTGAATTTTTTTGTGAAAGTTTGATAGTTGTTAGCCATATCACTGTGATCAGAGCCACTCTCTATAGAGTCTGTCCTTTAGGTATCTCTTCTATGTCAAAGAGTCTTGCTTTGTGTATGTTCCAGGATTTACCCTCTACTGATTGAGAGTGAGATACTGGTTTCTGTTTAGCAGTGTCTTCTCTCCTTCAATGTGGGTTTGGTGAGTTTATTATTCAGGCACCTTCTGATATTATTACCCAAGTGAGATCATGTGGTTAAGGCAGATATACTTTTCTATTTACAGTAATACAATTAATAACACTAATAATGCATAGTGAGATCTAGCAATTGACAAACTTTTGTAACTAATTTAATTGTAACTATTTTAGACCATAAGAGCATCCATTATGACTGTGTAGCTAAGCAGATATTAACTTGGGAATTTGTATTTAAATTAGTTTCCCTAAGTTCTGTCTGATCACCTGTCCGTGACCTATCTGGTGTCTTCCAAGCAAACTAGTTCACCCCAATTACCTGTTGCCACCTGTATTCCAGGGATGCTCTCATAGATCTGGGTCTAGGTCTAGGCCCCACTGGACCAAGCAGTATCCCTCAGTTCACCTGATCAGGATGTACAAAGCGTGAACTCAACCAGCTAGACCTGGCTTGGGTCTGGCTACTACACTTGACTTCTTCCTACTACAACCCGTGGAAGTGAACCTGCTGTGTTTAGCTAGATGTTCTTCTCCTGGCTTAGCTCTCTGTGTATTGCACCTAGCTTCTCTGCTGGGAGTTCTGCCACAGAGTCCCAAACTGGTCCTCTCTTAAACTCTGGTATCTCTTCAGATCATATAAATCTTTTCCCTTTTACCAAATTGAGCCTCTCCACTGGGGTTGTTCTGGTGCTTTCCCAATCCCCTACTTTCTCTTTATTTCTATTAAGTGACTAGGTAGCTATAACTTTAATGATGTATTCTACATTTTCTTCTTATTCCTAGAACATTCTGGATAATTGACTGTATATGAGATAACTATTTGGTATACTTGTCATGACTGATGTATGAATGAACAGTACATAATTGCATACATAGGTGTCTCAGTTACCCTTCTCTCATTGCTGAGACAAATACCCAACATCGAACATGAAGGAAGGAAAGTTTTATTTAGCTTATAGTTACCAGAAGTTTCAGTCCATACATGGCTGACTCCACGGCAGAGTGGCACAGGACAGAGAGCCTCCAGTTCACAGAGGTGGAACAACAACAATGACAACAGAGAGATACACTGTTGTAGTAAGACCCATAATCCCAGCCTTGAATCACCGATACTCCCAGTGGATCATGAGTTAATCCCAAACTCTAGAAGTCCCTGCCCCATGACTGCATGAGGCTTTCGGGGTAAAACTAGACACAAACCATAGCATTCCATCCCTCAACCCCCAAGATATCATGCATACTCCTTTGTTCATAATACATTTTAGTCTATTTCTAAGAGTTGCTGAAGCCCCAACATAGCATTGCTGAAAAGTCCAAGTCCCAAGTCTCCTTGCAAGCTCTTAACTGTGAACCCCTGTACAAAAGTTAAACATATCCAATATTCAAAGGCAAAAGATAAACATTACCATTCCAAAAGTTGCAAATAACAGGGGAATACAAAACACTGGCACCAACATAAGTCCAAAATCCAGCAGGGCAAACATCAAATTCCATAGTTCCATCTGAAACATCTGAAGCAGTCTGCACTGAGTTGTGAGCTCCAAAGGCCTTACCTGGCTCCACCCCTATGGCACTCTTGGTGGTAGCTCCCATGAGTTCTCTCTTAGTCCAGCTTTGCTTCCTCCTTGCAGTTTCCCTTAAAAGATCCATGTTTCTGGCTTTTCCAAACTTCAAGGATTTCTACTGAATAGGCTTCTCACTCACAGCTTTACATACTGCCCTCTCAGGCTCACACTGCCAGGCCTCACAGGCCTTCTTCTGAAATTGAGATGGAAGCCTTCTTAACCTCAGAACTCCTGCATTTTGAATGCACCTAAAACCAATGCCACATGGATGATGCCCAGGTTTGCTACCAGCTGGAGCAGTAGCCAGGCTTCCTTCTATTGGCTGTAGGGATTGAGTGCCTGGATTAACGAGCACTCTGACCCTGATTCTGAGGGATAAATTGTCCATGCTCACTCCATTTTGGAATGTGGTGTGACCACTGCCACCCATCTGGAGCATGTAGGGGCTCTGAGGCCTGCTCCTTGGGGCAAAGTCCCTGAATTTTGCAGTTCTGAGACTGCACAGGGTGGAGACCTTCTGCCTCCTGTGATGCCCTCAGGCCATCCTGTTCATTCTCTGCTTCCTTCTTGGACAAGGAGACCCTCTCAGCTCTGTCTCTGAACTTCACAGTTTTCCTGGTGCTTCTTCTGGCCAAGCTCATAACATTTTAAATCATCCTGCTTGGCTCTTTGCTCTTGATTTTCAACATAAATCTGGCTAAAAGCCCCCAAAACAGCCATGCCACTACCCCAATATTTAGCTGCTTTGAAGTATCTTTTGATGGGCTGGGGAGATGGCTCAGTAGAATAAGTGCTTGCCTGAAAAGTGCAAGGGCCTGAATTCAATCCCCATCCCCCCCCCAAAAAAAGAAAAAAGAAATATCGTTTGAAAGATTAATCAGTCCACCATGCTTGAACTCAGTCTCAGGCAAAGTCTCTGGACATGAGCAAAATTTAGACAGTCTTTTGGCCAAGCCATAGCACAAAACATCTGAAGTCCAACAACCAATGCAGTCCTTCTTCCTAACAAAAACCTTCCCAGCCTGGTCTTTACACACAGGCTTTCTATTAGCATTCTGGTCTTTGGAGCTCAACCAGAATCTCCCAAGAAGAATAGCCAAAGTTGTTCCAGCTCTTTGCAAGTAGATAACTTCCCCAGGCTTTTCCTATCTCTTCCCATAAACCATTCCCAAAAGTTTGTAATCCACACGATCAAGTTTAGCTGCAGTAACAACCCCACTCTTTTGTTACCAAATTCTGTCTCAGTTTAGTCTTCTCTCATTGCTAGAACAAATATCCCACACCCAAAATGAAGAAAAGAAAGGTTTATTTAGCTCACAGTTACTGGAGGTTTCAGTCCATAGTTGGTTATCTCCAAGGCAGAGTGGCACAGGGAAGAGAGCATCCAGTATTGGTGGCAGAACAACAACAACAAAGAGACAGAAAAAGTCTGTCTGTCTCTCTTACATTATATTTAGGCTCTTTGCCCCAGGCTGGAGGAAGTATACACATCCATAATCCCAGGAGTACTAAAACCAATAATCTCAGGCTTGAATCACGCATAATCCCAATGAATCATGGGTTAATCCCAAACTCTAGAAATCCCCACCCTATGACTGCATGAGGCTTTACATGAGGCTTTTCAGGGACAACTAGACACAAACCATAATTATAAGCAAACAGATGAATAAACAAGCTATTGAATGAGCATATCTTATATCAGGTGGTACACACTCTGAGTGGAGATTCATGTGTAAGTGCTGGGAAATGTTTTCCTGCATGAAAGACTGAGGGAACTGGGATGGCAAGGGAAAAAGTAAACAGTAATGTAGTCTTCATAGAGGTCCTGTCATTGGCTTCTAGAAGCAGTTCTGGAGCTGAGTAGCTCTTCTAAATTCTCTCACATGGCTTTTTGCCCAACATCAATCCAGAAGGTAGGCACATAGCCTTATACAAGGCAGGTTGTTCTGTAGAGGATAAATCCCAGAAAAGGACTGAGCTGAGAGGAACTGGGGGCCAACATGAGGAATGAGTACCTTGGCTCTGAAGGGGGAAGAAGGTGCTGCTGATAACATTCTCTACAGTATATTCACATGAATTTTGACTAATTCATCTTGAGTATTACCAGAGACAAATGAACACCTAGAGTTAGTGACCTGCTCAATTTTCTAGGAGCAGCTAAATCATAGATGAAATAAATTACTTTTAAAAAATGTTCTTAAAAGTTATCATTTTATGTCATAAAACAAGAATCAAAGTTGAATCTGAGATCCAATGAATATAAACAAATACTATATCACTCTTGAGTGGACTTTGATAAAGGCTTGCCTATTTAAATTTTGAAAATGCCCTGGATGAGAAACTTCAGTGCTCCTGCCTAGAAGCAGATATACACATTGACAACAAATCATGAAAGAATCAGATAGACACTTATAGACTGACACTGAAGAATCTCAACAAGCCTCTCCTCTGGTTGAGTAGATTGAGAAATATAGGCAAAACCAAGATTTTTCTTAAGAAACAGTTGTAGATCTCTACTTCTTGAGTGAATAACACACCCTCGAATTCTGAACATGCAACAAATTGTTTGTCTGGAAAGAACATAGCAACTTTTTAAAAAATATGTATTCACTTTAATAAGAAAAAAAGATAAAATGGAAATGAAAGTTTCAAAACAGGTTAGTACAACACTTACAACAATTAATACATTGTATATTGTTGTCTTCTCACTAGTTATTCAGACGACAAGATGTAGATATGATATCTTGTCCAAATAATATTAGTACAAACTTTTCTTCTCTTTGAACTAAGAGAAAGTAGCTGTATATCCATCCTAACTGTCTTGAATATACGTATTTTTTTCCCACTACAAAATGGTCCTTTATTATTTCTTTTGGCTCCCTTTTTTGTTTTGTTTTCTCAGAGATGGGTGTTAGAAAAGCTGTAATCAAAGAGATTATGAGGCCACAGAGGAAAATGATTGATGATGCATAGTTTGCCTAAGGAGAGTCATCTAAAGAGAAAAAATTCCCTCAGACTTTCACAAAGAGCAAAATGGTCAAGCAATGGCCGTGATTCATCCAGATGGCTAACACTGACAAAAGAGCTACAAGGTGCTGTACATGGTTTCAGGGTAAATCCTGAGGGGATTTGACTGACCTTGTCAGATAGCAAAAGTTACATTTTTAGTTATATAGGTCTTGTCTTAACTTGGTCTTAACCATCCAGCAGCCGGGTGTGGTGGCACAGGCCTGTAATCCCAGCACTCGGGAGGCTGAGGCAGGAGGATTGTTGTGAGTTCGAGACCAGCCTGAGCTACAAAGTGAGCTTAAGGCCAGCCTGAACTGCATAGTGAGACCCTGTCTCAAAAAGACAAAAAACAAAACAAAACAAAAAAAAAAAAAAAAAAAAAAAAAAAAAAAAAAAAAAAAAAAAAAAAAAAAAAAAAAAAAAAAAAAAAAAAAAAAACCATCCAGCAGAAAAGTGTAACCATGAGTTATGAAAAGTAAAGCCATATTAATATGCTGAGCTGTAAAAGACTCAAGTTTACAACTTCAGAGAATTGCCAGTTGTTCTGGTAGCTCACTATTATTATGGGCTATTGAGCTATATTGGGTTATTTTGCTAAATTCAAATGCCTACAATATTGGCATTGGCATCAAGTATGGAAAAGTCCTTTATAAACTTCTCCAAATACAGCAACTTTAATAACAATGAAAGCACCTTCAGCTAGAGCAGGCTAAATAGCTCAGTGGATTAAAGCACCTGCAAGCAGGTGCAGGGGTCAGGGATTCGGGCACACCCCCAGGGCATGCTGAGACTGCAATTGAGACTGGATGTGGTGGCACAAGCCTGTAATTCCAGCTCTAGGGAGGCTGTAAAAAGGCGGATCACTGTGAATTCAATCTAGTAGTGACACCCTGCACACCCTGTAGCCCATTCCCTAAAACATACACACACATAAAGGAGAGGGGCCTGGAGATGGCTCAGTAGAATAAGCACTTCCCTGGCAAGCACAAGGGGGTGAATTCAATCCCCGGTTCCACAAAAGAAAGCACCTTCAGCTCCCATTAAAGATGTTTCATCAGGGTTCCCAGATTCTAAAGATGATATGCCATTCATAAAGCCAGGATTTTGTCATATTTATGTATATTTTTGGTAATTTGAAACATGTAACTAGAATTTTTAAATGATCCTTTTAAAAATCATAGTTGTAAGTAATTAAATAGTAATAAAAATCCACTAATAGAGTCTTATTTTATTTCTCCAAAATACTGAAGCTGAGATAAACATTCATAAACTCAGAAATTACTGCAGGCTAAGAGTCTATATCTTTATCTGCCAGAGGATCCTCTGATTTAAAGTATAGGTTTAATTTACTCCAGGATACATAAAACTGTTCTTCAAGAGAATATGGAAAATACCATACAGTGTATACTGCTGACAAGGTCCAACCAATCCTGTACCCTCCCCCAAGTAATTCATACAGTTAGAGAGGGAATGAGTACAGGAAAGAAAGGAAAATATGGAATTACACACATCCATGTATGGGTTAGCTCATGTTCCAATCACTTTAGAATTGCCTCTGCTATCCTCCAATGACACCTCTATTGATGGGATTTTTGTCTTCTTACAGAAGTGTCCCCAACATCTGACCACACACACACACAAGTCCATCATTCACTAATGGTGAGCAGACTATTTCATCTGGAATATAACCCTGCATGAATTATATCCAAAGCTCTCATTAGGAATCCTTCTAAGAGGGAGCAATAGTGTCTCATATTATGGTCTGTTCATCAATTAGCTACTATAATGTTAGAAAATATATTTCTAAATGATCCCCATGTTTCTATGTTATTAACATAATAAATCCAATTGCCAACACCTTTGTTGGTAGGTGATACTTGCCTGTACCAATATTCAAATATAGCAGCCCTACGGTCATGAGTAATGTGTGTTTTCACTAAAACTAATTTAAATTTCAACATCTTGCATGGAGATGTGAAATATCATGAAGGCTTCTCTTTAAAGTCACTAAAAAGAGTGAAAATTAATTAAATTAACTTAAACACCAATGATTTTGCTGAAGTTTTTAAGCCATCAGAAATTCTCTTTGCTTTGCAAAATTGCCACTTTTATAACACTTACCATTCAAATAAAGATAGATAATTCACCCTGGACTACAATAAAATTCTTCTGAAAATCCTTTTGGAATCCAGTATCACCTCAAATATGTTATTGAAGATTAATGTTACCACTGAGAATTCTAAAATAAATTACTGCAAAAGATCACATTAGTGTAAATGTCTTTTATCCTTTAGATCTAGGCACATAATTTTCTCCTGTTCTAAAATGCAATAGTAATTAAAGCTTGATAGAAGTCCCTAGTTTCCCAAATTGATCCTTCAAAGAATGCTGTAAAGGTTTAATATTTCTGAGAATAGACAGAGCAACTGATAGTATTATTCTTATGAAATCCCTTGTGAAATAAGTCAGATATAAATATTATGGGTTTATGAATTCAATATATCCCTAGGCCTGTTGACTTTAAAATGTCATTTCTTAATAGATACAATCTATTTGGCTTGTTTCTAACAGCCAAATGCAGTGACGAGTTACCCAATTATTTACTTAATTTAGAAGTGCCTAACTCACAAACTGTAGAACTGTAGCTCCAAAAAATGACTATAGGATCTTCATTTTTAGGAAAATGATGCAGTATTTCCACAGCAAGAGCAGTCTCAATATTAGAGTCACAGAACTGTGTTAAGAATCCAGACGTCTTTGATTCAAATCCCACTTGGACACTGACAAGTTGTTACCTCTTTAAAAAATTATTCAACATCTTTTGCCCTTGATTTTGTCATACATAATGTGAGTCAATAGCAGACTGTCTTGCAAAGTTGCAATATTAAATCACATATTCTAAATAATGCTCTTAGAATATAAACTTGTGATTAAGAATTATTTTCTACATTAAAAATTTTTTTCCTATGTTCATACAACTTTGAAAAGTTGGGGTACATGTGATACTTTATTGAATATCATTTGCTACATTTTGAATGCATACATTACTGCCTAATGCTCAGTGGACATGACTTCATTCTGAATCTCCTCTGAGGTGTTACGAGGTCCCAGTAATCAGGATCATGCCCAACACACTATGTGTAAGTTTCAGTACTGTGCACCACTGTCAGCAGCTGAGCGAGCTTCTGTGTTTCTCTCTTGTTTCTCTAGGTCTGAGGCCTTGCCTTCATTTTGGTCGAAATTATACTGTCTCTGTACAGGCTTCCTATAGACAAGAACCGCCAATAGCCATTCTCGCTCACTTTTAGCTCCTTTCTGTCGGTCCACATTTATTTGCCTTGGCATTAACTATAACTTCAATCATTCAATATCTACTTAATATTTATCATGTTGGATGAAAAAGAGGCAGCATATACACAGAGTCATACTTGTAGTCTGTAAGGCATTGCCCTTCTAATTAGAAACAAGTTGTGCTACCACCAAATCTTTCTAACTGGACTGGATGCCTGAAATACCCATATTACTTGCTTCCCACTTTCTTCAGATGTACTTGATGCCGTTCTTCCAAGAAAATAAGCCACTTCAATCCCAAGAAGATTAGCCTCACACTGTAAGGGAAATCAGTATTCATAAGAAGTCACCTGTGGCCTCCTAATTGGCATGTGGGCCACAGACTGGAAGACTGAGATCAGACTATTCTTGCCTATTTAAATATGACTATAATCTGCCCCCTGGCCTCTAGAACCAAATCACTCCAAAAGATTTATGTCCACATTGTTTTACCTCTGCTAAGCAGGAGTGGGTGCAGAGCACTGCTCAGGTGGTACCTGCCACATTTGCTCTTTCTCTTCCTGAGTCCCAAGCACATGCTGCCACCTTGATTCAAGACCAGCATCATAATCCAGGATGACACATACTCACCAAGATGTCTCTAATGAAATTGGTCCTATCTACCCTGACCTCAACAGATATACAAAGTCTCCAAAAAAAAATCTAGATTAAGTGAAACCAGGCATTTCATTGCACTTGCCCCAATAAATGAGGCTTACTTTTAAGGGACCTGGTTTCTTAATACACACAAGCCAGTTGAGCATGGCTTTCTGGCAAAGTGTGTGAGAGATGTACCAAGGGTAACACACTATTTCTGGAAAGACTCCAAGGTGCAGGACATTGTAATGGATGTCATTCACATCCAGCCTTATTTAATCCTTGAAAATCCTTTGAATGAGGTATACCAAGTCCCATTTCTTTGAGAAAGAAGTAGTCTCAGACATGCATTCAGCTCGGTCAAGGCCCCACAAGTCCCAAGTAGCCTATCAGGGGGCTCTTTTCTATTGTATGTCACCTCTTAGGAAGTGAGTAACCACATAGCCTCTGTGGGGCAACATCTGTAAAGAGGATCTACAGACTCATATTGGGTGCTGAAGACAGGGGACACTTTAAATAATGTAGTAACAGATTATATAAGGATGTTAATAGTGAAGCAATATGTTAATTTCTGAATTTTGAAATGTTCAATGATCATGTATGAAGTAGTTTTCCTTTATTTTAAGAACACAGACTTCTTTCAGTTATACAAATCAGTAAGATCTTATGTATAGTAAGAAATAATCCATTGAAATGTTATGCTGTAATGCGGGAAAATGTAAATGATTTTCAAGGTTTCTATAAATGTGAAATAAAACTTAATTCTAACTTCAAAAAAGAGGAAGAAAGAGAGAAGGAGAGGGGAAAGGCGGGGAGGGGAGGGGAAGGGATGAAAAAGTAGGGGAGAAGGGGAAAGAAAAGCAACTCAGTAACTCAGGGCTTCTGGACAAGAGAGACATTTCAGGTCACTGTCAAGTTCCACTTTAACCTTCTAGTAGCTGTGACTAAAATGATCCTATCTGGCAAGAAATAAAAGATGTTATAGAAGCCAGGTATCCCAGCTTTGCCTGTTTACCTGGAGAGTGCACGCAAACCTTACAATCATTTCCCTCTCTATCTCACAAGCAATATGCCCTCAACTATCATTCCTAAAGTTGTACCCCTTCATCCTTGATATACAGTGATTAACTTCACAATGTACAAATATGCTTTAAATTATAAGAAGGGTTTCTGGATTTCTTAGATGAGATAAACAAGATGGGATCCCTTTTGCAAACATCATGACATTCCATCAATGGAAACAAATCATTGAGCAGGTCAGATGTGTATAAAAGAGGGGTGAGCCCAGGGATTTTCAGGATTTTGGGGGCTTTTAGGAAGTTTCCCCAAAAAGATAATGCAAAAGATCGGTGATATACATGATCATTAACTTGAGTCTCTGGGTGAAGTTTACAAGCATGAAGATTTCCATGTTAAGCGAGGAAGTTTTCTTCATGAATGCTTATTACTCACTTATCCTAAACTGAACAAAGCTGCTAGTGTTTTTCTTCTGGAATTTTACATAAGTGCCTGACTCATTTTTATCCCAAATTCCACAAGGTATTCACCATATGTTACAACTCTAGCTCAGGTAGGATTTGGAATATCAGTTTTAAGAGTCAACACAAATTAGCTAGGGAGGCTCCAACATGGCATGCTACTTCTTAACTCTAGAGAATATGTATTTCCATACTCTCTGACTTGAGAAAAACTCCAAGGACATTTTAAGTAATATGCTCAAAGTTAAATAAAAATAAAAAGTGTCTTTTATCTCATTTTACAACTAAACGATAGACTGGTAAATATTGCTTAGCTAAAAGATAAATAATCACTGTGTCAGGACAACAAATGCAAAAACTTTAACACTTAAAATGATCTGATTAATGCTAGGAGTCCTCAAGAAATTCTTAATGTGGCAGCTGTGGGGTATGTGCTATCTGCAGGTCCTGAAGTAGAAGCCAGACTTGAAAGACTAAGTGATAACATTTTTAAATCACCATGAAGCTTTCCTGGAAGGCAAAGTAAATTCTGCCATGAAGAAAATAGATGCAGATTTATCTCATTTCCAAGTGGAAAGATGAGCTGCAGAGCTCTACACCATTTGGAGGTTAAATTTGCCCAGTGGGAAGACCAGTTGAAGGAGAATTACAGTAGTTTAGGCTTGAAAAAATGGAGAGCAATGAATCAGTGCTCTTAGATGGAGGATGTGTTTTAGGCTTCATGTTACAGTATGTTATTTTTCCTCCAGAGGAAGAGAAATATTTTAAATTATATTACTATTGTAGCTCATAAATAAAAATATGGCATTGAGTTATTTTAATCTGACACTGGTGCTACCTATAATTTCAATTTTCCATTGCAGGAGAAGGGCACTACTCCAAAAGGTAAGAAAACAGACAAAAACGTTGTCAATTTGTCTGTATTTTAATTATTACATCTATTTTTAAAAGGTATTAATAAGAAAAAGTGAACCTAGACTAAAGATCCTGAAGTTCTGTTTGATTAAAAATAACAGCATTGATGCTATTTAGTATATTATATATTGGACAATACATACAGAATCTACTAACAAAAAAAAAAAAAAAGTACATGAAATTCAGGAAATGAAAAGGTATGTTTTTTGACAGGTAGCATTATCTTCATGTTGGGGATCCTAGAGTATGTCATATATCACAGAAAACCCACTATATTCCTGGCTCTTAGAAAAGAAATTCAAAATGCATGTGTAGCAATCTCAGTGACCTAGGTGACCCAAGCAGCAGGTCACTGTACTAATGAAATGTAATGGATGTGCCTACAGACAACAACATTGAATCCAAAAATGATCTTATTGAAAGAAAAAAGATTTTAAGCATTTTATTTGTGTATTATTTACATATATGAATGGAAAAGTATATATTATAGTTATGTATACAATGTATATAATAAATCAGTGTATATTTTGTACAGTTAAGTATATGTAGACAAATTACATATAACACATCTAAAGAGTAATATTTAAGTGTATAATTTTTTCACATAATCCTTATATATGATGCCTCACAAAAAGCATATACAGTGCCACTGGAAACTGGAATCCCAACAGGCCAATTCTTCCTTAGTCATACAATGCCATTTCTTTAAAACAAAGAAAGCAAAAGAAAAGAAAAAAAAATGGCAAAAAATCTTTATACAAGAAAAAAACTTTAGAAACAATACAAGATTTCACTTAACAAAATGATAAGAATTTAACAGTGGTTGTTATATTTCATATTGTCCTAAAAGTAGTTGTTGAGATTACCAGATACAAGCATGCAAAATTGGTCAAATAATTATAAAAAGTCAAAAATGAAGAGAGAAAAAAAATTAAGCATTAACTATTCCTTTCAGTAGACCAGCAGAAGACAGAAGTACTATTATCCAAGCTTTTGTGTGTACATACATATATGTTTCTTTTTCCCTTCCTTCTTTCTTTATTAGGCTGGGTAGATGGCTCATAGAATAAGTGCTTGCCTGGCAAATGCAAGGGCCTGAGTTCAAGGCCCACTTCAGAAAACAAAACAAAAAAAAAGATGGCTTCTTTCTTCTTTTCTCCTTTCCTCATCCCAGTTATTCTTCCCTTTGAATATTTCCCTTCCCTTTTCTAGTATCCATTGTTCCTTTCACATGTTATTTACACTTTCAGGTCCTTACACCAGGGAGAAAATATGATATTTATACATGTGGTTCTCATTTATCCCACTTATGAGTATGGTCTTGAGTTGGCAAATTTGCCTGAAATGGCAAATTTACCTATGAAAACCTTGAGTTTATCTTTTATATATCTAAATAATACTCCAATGTATGCAAATATCACATCTTTTATTATTCATTTCTCAGTTGATGTGATTTGTGTTGTTTCCAAGACAGCTATGACAAATTGTGTTGCTAAACATGGGTACATATATATCACAGTGGTATGAGGTTTTCAGTTCTTCTGGAAAAATATTGAAGAGGTAAATATCTATGCTGAATGAGAACACTAACTCTAGTTGCTTTGCGGAATCTCCTCAGTGATTTCCACAGTGATTATACCAGTCCACACTCAGTGGAGAAGTGTTCCTATTTCCACAGAGCCCCTCCAGCATTTGTTATTGATTGAATTCTTGATAATAATATTCTTTCTAGAGTGAGATAGAATCTCAGTGTTGTTTAATTCGTATTTCTTGAATAATGAATGATGTTCAACATTTTTTCATATATTAATTTACCATTTGTATTACTTTATTCACAGATAACATGATACTGTACATAGAAGACACTCAAAAACCCTACCAAAAGACTTGTATATTTAATAAACAAACTCTGTAGCATTGGGTTATTAAGTATTTTGGGTAACACTCAAAAATCAATTGCATTCCTATATACATACAACAAACACACTGAAAGACAAATTAGGGAAACCATGCCTTTCACAGTAACATGCAGGGCCAGAGGAGATGGCTTAGCACTTCCCTGGCAAGCGCACGGGTCTGAATTAAATCCCCAGTTCAGCAAAATACAAATTAATAAAAACAACATTCAAACATAGGAACCAATGTAACAAAGGAAATAAAGATCTATAAACTGAAAAATTACAGCACAATGAAAAAAGAAATCAAGATTTTAAAAAGTGGAAAGATACTCCTTACTCATGGGTAAGAAGAAACTACGTTGTGAAAATGGCCATATTCCCAACATTATTATACAGATTCAACACAATTCTAATTAAAATGCCATTAGTATATCTCACAGATATAGAGAAAACATTTTTAAAATTCATCTGGTGGAATAAAGCCCCTACAAGCAGGTACAGAGGCTGGGGGTTCAATCCCTGGCTTGTTCTGCTGGCCCCACCCCCAGGGGCGCCCTGAGAACACAATTGAGACTTGGAGTGGTGTGCTGTAAACAGGCAGATTATTATGAATCTGATCTAGTAGTGAGACCCTGACATCCTCTAGGCCCTTCCTCCTGAAGAAAAAAAAAAAAAACAAATCATCAGGAATCAGAAGAGACCTGGAATGGCAAAAACAATCCTGGACAACAAGGAAAAGGTAGGAGGCATCATGATTACTGACTTGAAATTATACTACAAAGCTACTGTGATAAAATCAGCATGATGTGGGCAAAAAAAAAGAATTGAGTATGACTAACAGAGATTAGAAAATGTAGACACAACTACAAACACATTCAACCATCTTATGTTTGACAAGGGAACTAAACATGTTCACCTCTTTAATAAATGGTGCTGGAAATACTGACTTTTCCACATGCCAAAAACTAAAATTATACCCATATTTATCATCATGCACTGAACTACATTTAAAATGGATCAAAGATGTAAATATTAAAACAGAAACATTGACTCTACTGGAAGAGAAAGTAGGTAGAAATCTTGAAGACATATGGGTAGGCAGAGAGTTTATGTACAAAAAAAAAAAAAAAAAAAACTAAAAAAACTGCATGGGAAATACTTCAAAGAATGAGGAACTGGGATCTCACATTTTTGAAATGTTTCTACACATCAAAAGAAATCACCAAAAGAATAAAAAAGGAAAACCACATATTGGGGAAAATCTTTAGCTGACAGTCCCTCTGACAAAGGACTTCTATAACATATAAAGAACTTTTAAAACTCAGGCCCCCATAACTCAAAGCCCAATCAAACACTGGGTATCTAAGATGCATACACATTTTCATTTTTTCCTATAACTTCTGAATATTTCCTCAAAGCTCTACCAGGAAGTAACTTCCTAGGACTCTCAAATCACTGTCAGTTATCTCTGGGGAGATAACTCAGTAGAATAAGTGCTTGCCTGGCAAGTGCACGGTCCTGAGTTCAATTCCCAGTAGCTAAAAGAAAAAAAAAGTCTCTGCCAGGGAATACACCTTTCTCCTTTAAAACCCATCAATAAATACTTCTGATTTTCCCCACAGTGATATATGATATGATGTCTTCCAAGAGCTTGGATTCTAAAGAAATTAATATGGCTCTTGTATGCAAGCAGTGTCTGTCTCCTCTCCACTTATTCTGGTTCTTTTGAGATAAGCAAGCACAAGAAAGTACTCTATTTGTGGATAAGATGGATAAGATGTTCACTTTCCCACAGCTTATTACCAGGTGAGAGAGCAATGACCAGTAAATGGAGAAGTGAAAACAAGGTGAAAGTGCTATCACAGAGCTTGGTAGGTACTCTCACAGCTTTAGAAGGAACAGTGAGTCACAGGCCTGAATCATGGGTCAAAGAAGTCTTTCCAAAGGAAATTACATCTAAAAAAGCCTGAAGAGAGAATGAGGGTCAATCCCCCTCTATTATGATTTATAACAAAATGTTCTCCCAAAGCCTCTTGAAGACATAGGTAGCACTTTTTCAGTAGTGACTGAACCTGGAGTGTGTGACTGACTCATGGTGCAATGCTTGAATTTAGGGTGCTAAGTTTATGGGTGCATGATTGCTAAATCTGTCCACTGACTGGTTTGCCACCTCCCTAATCCCAGTATTCTAGATAGAGTACAACGGGGGCAGAAAGACACTGTTAAGGCCCCTTGTTGCTTTGCTTCCCTTTTATCTGTCATGGATGTTTCTTCTCTGGAAGTCCTGCCCATCATGCCACCCTGCCTTAGAGCCAACTTAGATTATGGATTGAAACCTCTATACACTATGAGTTAAATAAACCTTTACCCTTTAACTTTGAGCATCAGTTATTTTGTCTCAGCAATGAAAAGAGTAAATAAGACCACCCCCCAAAAAAGGCAGAAAGCAACAATAAGAGTGGAAAAAATGAAGAAAGGAGGATTTAAGACTTTGAAAATAGCATGTGTGTAAGAAGAGAAGTAGTCAAAAATGTAGAACTCAGTCCAACATGTTCAGAAAAGAGATATCAGACTGACAGAGGGGTAAGCAGACGTCACACTGAGAAGGGTCCTTACTCCGTTAGGATCAAAATTTCCAATGGGTTTAAGGCAAGAAAACATAGAACTTCAGCTGTTATTTGTGGAATATCCTGCGCAAAGAAAAATAGAATCAAGGAGTCTACGCATGAGGAAGCTGCAGTTGTCCCAGCAGAGAGTGGTGGTAGTGCAGACACCAAGAAGGAGAAATATGAGAAATCTGGAAAATTGACATAAAGAGTTGTTGCTCCATTTGGATTAAGTGAGAGTGGTCAGGATTAATCCACATACCAACACCCCTGTATGGGCCAAGTACACAAGGACATCCAAGAGAGTCACACTTATTTGCTATGGTTAAAGTGTTGAGAAAGTTACATGCTACACATAAATTTAGGGTTAAAATTCATGCCAGAAACTGGATCGAAACTAAAGGTTATGCTAAGAGATAATGAAGAGCTAGTTTATATTAGAAGCTTAAAGGAGACTTCCTTAAATATTGCAACTTTAATCCAAGTTCTGAAAGACTGAGACAAATGCCAAATGGGAGACAAAAAATGTTCAAGGTAAAGAAACAATATGGATGTAACTGGAAGTATTGATATATTTTTATATATATTGATATATATTTGGTGCTAGGCTGGTTATAGAGATTAAATAGCAGGGAAGTTAAGGGATGATTTTCAGATTTCAGGCACAAACAATTAAAGGGCAGAGCCAGATGGTGGTAAGAAAATTCTGTACACTCTCTCCTTGCAGCTGCTAATCACCAGGCTTTCCTTCTGTTTTGAGGTCATTCTCTGCTTTGTGAAGCAGCACCTCATCATCAGATAGGCTTGGGAAACTAGTAGTCAGCAAAAGAGGAACTTAAGAGCCCCGTTTTGTCTGTAGGCCTGGAAATAGCTCAGTGGCAGGAATAACTGCCTGGCAAACATAAGATCCTGAGTTTGCCTGGTACCCTTTTCCCCCCAAAAAATAATTTTTTCTCTTTAATTAATGAATCTATTTTTCAGCTTTGTGCTTTTTTCCTGAGTGTAGCCATGTCATATTGAATCCCTGCAAGCACAAGGATAAACCCTTTCAACCCAGGTCTGGACACTCCTAAATCCTTGTGAATCATTCTGATGAGTTGGTAATGCCCAATGAAGTACTAGCCCTTGGGCATAGCCAATTTTCACTTCAAAGGGAATATTCCATGTCTAAATCTACTAATGCTTATTTTCACACATTCTTAAACAGAGTTATTTTATGAAACTTACAAAAAATGTTCAACTTAAAGAATAGATACAAAGGAACTATTCTGGTGGAAGCTGGGGTGAAAGGTTCTGAGTGTCTTCCACTGAACTTCTTGCCTCTTCCCTCTCCAACGTTATCCCTGCAGAGCTTCATGGTTTGCCTCAATTGAAAGATGAGCTGGGTGAGATAGCGGCAAGTCTGGGATCATGTAAGAAACAGAACTTTTCAAATTGTGACATGAAAGAGAAGAAAGATTAAAAGAAAAGGAAACAGATTTTTAGGCCCTTATTTTGGTTATGGAAATTATAGTTTAAATATACATTATAATATTATATGATTCATGAAGAACAGAATAAGTGAAGGACTAGTGAAACTGTTGTCATGAAGTAGATGGAACTCTCAGATTGGGAGATTTGAGAGAGTTTAATAAACAACTGCATGTGAGGGTTGAAAAGGTCAAAAGGAAGGAAGGGAAGCTCCTCAAATCAGGTGAGCAGCAGGATCCTTTAGTCAAGGAAAATCCACTGCAGGAGCCTCCCTCAGGGAAAAGATGAGGAAAATCCAAACTTCACTCAGATTTAAATCTTATACAACCAGAATCCAGAAAAGAATGCAGCCTGTTGAGACAGAACCTCAGAGCTGGTTGAAGAATGCGAGACAGCAGGTCTGAAGCAGCGTGCAGGAAATAACACAGCACAATCAGTTACCATGATTTGTTGGTTTGTGCATATTTTAGTATAATTCTAAAATTTGGATCATGGTGTTAGTAATTCATGTGGTGTTAAGTTCAGAAAAATAATATAAGCTCATAAAGCCTAAAATTAATACCCATGACACATGAGAGAATTATTTCAATTTTTAAATATTTCTCTATGAGGTGTTAAGAAAAATTTGTTTGACCTTTCCTGAAAGACAATCTCAAGCAGAAGACTGATGTATCTACCACATAATCATAGTTGCACAGCACAATTGTTTCAAAGAAGTCTTTTTTCAGGTTTTTCTTCAAGCCTATAAAGATATTCACATGATGACAATATAGTCAAACATCTCCAAAATCCCCCTCTAAATTCCAAGGGCCTTATAAACTTGCTTTGTGATGAACTACTTTAGCTTCTATCTTCTGCACCAGCACATAGGACACGTAAGTTGGTGTACTAACCAGGCACAGATTGGATGTGATTAAAAGTCTATTTAGGTTTCTTTCCTAAAGTTCTTTTGGATTTGCTGAATGGGTGACCCACCACAGCTCTGGATGAATATATGAACTTGAGGGACCAGAATAATCAACTTCTCAACTCTTGATTAGGCATTAAGATCTCTCTCCCCTCCCCCCCGTGGTCTCTCCTACTCCTTCTCCCTTTCCCTTCCTTTCTCTCCCTTGCTCCTTCCTTCTCTTCCTTTTTCCTTCCCTCCCTCTTTCTCTCTTCCCATCCTCCCTTCCTCCTTGTCCTCTTTTTGTCTCTCTGTGTCTCTCCCTACCTTCCCTCTCTTCCTCCCCCCTTTGTCTGTCTCTGTCTGTCTCTGTCTCTGTCTCTGTCTCTCTCCCTCTCTCTCTCTCTCCCCCTCCTCTTCCCTCACTCCCTCTGGCAGTCTCTGTCTTTTTCCTCTGTCTATATCTCTGTCTCTGTCTCTGTCTGTCTATCTGTCTGTCTGTCTGTCTCTCTCTCTCACTCACCCTCTGTCTCTCTTTCCCTCTCTCTTTGTTGTTAGCTTCTGTTTTTTTTCTCCTCTCATTTTATCCTGAACCACTTGCTGCTATTTTTGCAGCCTTTCCAGGATTAAGGTTGAAGGTAAGGAAACAAGGTAGTGACACAGCAAGAAAAGCACAGAATGACAGAAAACTACTTCAACAGGTAGAAGACTAGAGCTCTCTGGCTCTCTGCAGGAAAAGCCTGAAGCTAATTCATTTTCCTATGGAAACTTCTAGGAATTGTACAGAGAGTTCCAGCTAAATCCCTCTGACCATGGCTCCTCTGTCCCACCATGCCCTTGGTTTATGTTGATTGAGGCTTTACAAAGGCTAGCTGTCCTCATTGCAAGAATCAAATGACATCCTCAGGACACACCCCAATGATGGAGTGTGTCCTAGTTCATCCCAGGTGTATATAGAGTATCTCTGTTTCTCTCTCTCTGTCTTTTTCTCCCCTCTTCACACTTTTCTCTCCCACCTGATCCCATGCTATGCATGCTCAGGTATCTCAAATATAAAGAAAGTGCCAGTCCCCAGAGTCCTCAGCTCCAAGAGGTCTCTACTTGCTCTCCACCTGCCACAGGATACTGCAGTATCCCTAGATAGTAACCCAGCTATGCAAAGACGTTTACTCAGGAAGGCTTTCCATTCTCAATCCTTTGTGAATTTTTTAGCTATTTCATTAAATCTCAGCTCCTGACACTGAAATTTTTACTTGGAGTTTGACACTTCACTTTCAAGTTTCAAATATATTCTATTTTGGTGCCTTGGACAAGATTTAAAGGTTAATATTCTATTACACATTCATATGTTCATTCATATATACATGTACATTCTACTTTATACTTCACACTTTTATAGCCTTGGGCTTTAGATAGATCAACTATGGGACTACTCTCACTACCAAAAAAACTTAATCATTATCTAGCAGAGTCTGTTGTTGAATAAATAGGAAAAAGTTCAAAAATTACCTATTTATCATTTTCTACCAAACAAATGTAAAGGGGATTGTAAATATTTAATAACATGCTTTAATAGAAGAAATCAAGAAAGATGATAACTTGGTTTCATGTTAATTCTCTAGGTTTGGATTACATTTCATATAGTAGCTTGAATTTAAATAATCAAGTGGGAAATGACTGTACCACTGAGATATTTAAATGTGTAAGAATTGTAGGAGCTGTTAAACTTAAGCTTCCTGAAGAACTTTCCAAGTATCTATATTTTAACAGATGATTCCGATGCATGGGTTCTAAAAAGCATAATTCAGAAACTTCTGTACACACTGAAAGCCATGATTTACACTTGCATTTACATGTTCATAAACATGTGCACATTTACTTTCATTTACTTAAAGTAAGCCTCCTACCTGCCTCAGTCAATATCCTGACCATCTAAATTTTTCTTAAAGCCAAAATAACAAAAGCCACTCAAGCATTTATAAATTTCTTTAATGTGAAATATTATTTTCACTTATTTGGCCATATATTATGGTATTGTCTTTAAGTAAGGTTCTTTTGCTTTAATGTTTTTTTTTTTTTTTCTGGATTTGGTACAGGGTTTCACTATGCATCTCAGACTCACTGTGATCCTCCTGTTTTCATCCTCTGCAGCAGTGGGATTAGAGGTATGCACCACCACACCCAGTGTTGGTAGCTGGCTCAGTGGGCAGCCACAGGCAGGGTCAACATGGCATGTTGTGTTGGGGATCGAAACCCAGTTCCCTGCACTTGCTTAAGCAGGTGCTTAGTCCATTGAGCTATCTTGCCAGCCCTGCTTTGATGTTCTAAATGATCATTCCTTCCTAAATCACAACCCTAATATATTCACTGTAATTCTGAATTCTGGTCCTTAATGTGTAGTTTCTTAAAAACAAAAGTAAAAGCAGAACCCTTCAGAAGCTTTATTTCACTTATTTCACAGTTATATTGGACATAGATAGTTCCACAGTACTAGGTTCTAGCTACCCACTTCAAATCTCCTCAGGACATGCAACACTGTTTTAGTTTAAGTGCTGCCAAAAACAACCTTGTTTTTAAAATATCTTAAGTACTTATTTCTTTACTGAATTCATAGTATGTCAGTTGAGGTTTAGTTAGGTTAAATCCTGACAACAAGGAGAGCTGGTATGAATGGGTTTCAGAGAGAAAACTACTGATTCTTTGTAAGGACATAATTTACCCATAGAGAGCAAACAACATGGCTGGACTGGAGTAGAAGCTGGCAAGCATTTTATTTAAGGGTCATGTAGCAAATACTTCAGATTTCATCAACTACTTAACTCTGCTTTGTGGCACAAAAATATCCATGTACTACATAATGAATAAAACTGGATGGGTTCCAATGAAAATTTGATTTACAAAACTGAGTGGCTCGCCCTCAAATGGAACTGCTATACCTCTTGACTCGAGAAGTGGTTTTCAAACACTAACGCACATCCAAATCATCCAGAGTTTCTAACTCAGTAGGTATATTGGTCAGCCTTCTTCTTGCTGGGACAAAATATCTCATTCTCACAAGGTAGAGGAGGAAAAGTTTATTTAACTAATTATTTGAATGATTTCTGTTCATGGTTGATGGAAAGAACATCATGGTTGAAGGATATGACAAAGCAAAGCTGCCAGCTCATGGTGGGTGCGCAACCGGAGATGAAGGGGCCAGGGACCAGATGTGATCCCCCCCAGAACACACAGAAGTGTGCTTTACTCCTCCCCTAGGCACCTCTCAAGCTAATCCATTTAATAATCAAGATCAACTATCACTGCGGGTCTGTGACGAGGCCTGTGTACCTGCACTGCACTTCTAACAAGTTCCCAACAGAGGTTCACACTGCTGTTCTAGGGATCTACTCTTTGAGAACAACCAGACTAGAGTTTAACTGATTGCTGTAGGTGTCCAGTATGTTGTACACAAAGGAGAGTATACTCAGTGAAGGTGTTTTATCCTAGGTTTTCTTCAAAAGGGAGCCCTAAGAAAAATTTACTAGCTAATCCTTTAGGGATCAGGGAGGCCCAGAAAAACAAGAACAAGGGAGAAATAGAAGGAATGAAGGATAATGAACCAGAGCAAAAACATGTGTTGCAGGCTTGGGCACAATTTTATAAGCCTTTAAAACTACTATTTCTTGAAATAATTAATTAATGAGGAAGAATATGTCTCTGGCTTCTCCCTTTTCTCTACCTCTTATTGGCTGAAATTCACCAGCATCTCTACCTTATGATTTTTTTTTCCTTTCCAAAAAGCAAAAGTAGCCAGGCCTCCCAGGTCCATTCAAGCCACTGTGTAGGGACAATGGATGTCTTTATAAAATGTTCTCAGCCTATAAAAGCTGTCTTGCTACTGATTAAATATGGCCATTCTCAAAAGTTATCATAGGCTTTTTCCCCCAGAAGTACCATCCATTCTTAAGATTTCACATAAATATCACTTTGAATTTTTCAACAACCTCCAGCACTAACCTTCCCAAGACTAATAGCCAGAACAAACCTTGGCATTGTGCCAGGCATAAATCAGTTTTAAAGGAAACTACCTTTGATGCTTAGGTGGTTGTCATGATTTAGATCAAGAATGCCCTCAGAAGATCTCATGCACTCATAGCCAGGGCTTTGGGAAGGTGAGTGAATTCTGAGCCCAATATAGCCGACTTGCTTTTAGAAAGTGGTATCTTAGAGCCAGACAGATAGATCAGCAGACTAAAGCACCTGCTTGTGTAGAGCGCAAGGACCTGGGTCGATCCCCAGCACAAGAAGCTGTGCCAGCCCCACACCCACAGCATGCTGAGATAGCCATGGAGACTGTGCATGGTGGCACGTGTCTGTAATCCCAGTGCTTGGGAGGCTGAAAACAGGAGGATCACTACAAGTCAGTCCTCTATACTTAATGAGGCCCTATAGACCCTGTACTAAATCTAGGAAGGAAGGAAGGAGAGAAAGGGAGAGAGAGAGAGAGAGAGAGAGACAGAAAGAGAGAGAGAGGGAAAGAGAAAGAAAAAGAAAGAAAGAGAGAGAGAGAGAAAGTGACATCTTGTTCAATAGGTGGGTCAGTGTGCAATGATACAGGCAGCTACATCTCCCTTCCTGGCTTCTCACTTCATTTTCTGCTCCCTCATCACCATGACATCAGCAGTTTTTCTCTGCTCTTCTTCCCAGCTAAGCTGTGTCATCTTTCAGCTGGCTCACCATGAACTGTGAGCCTAAGTAAACTCCTTTAAGTTGAAAGCAGTGAGCACTGTGTCCCAGTGAACAGAAGGTGACTGATACAGATATCTGTACCAGAGAAGTGGAGCTGTCATTGTGACTACATGACAGCGTGTTTTAGTAGCTTTTGGAAGTGATTTGTGGAAGGAATTTCGAGAGGTTTGAACATGTTGGTTAGAGAAACCCTAGAATACTATCAGTCAAGCTTGATGGGCAATCCTGGTCAGCACACAGAAAATCTGAATCCTGATAAAAACACAGATGGTAAAAGGGGGTCAAAAGGTTTTAGATGTAAATAAGGACTCAACTGGCAGTTGGATTCAAGACTATGTATGTTATGTTCAGGCAGAAAGTTCATCTACATTTTGCTCATGTCCTGAGACTTCATGGTAGACTGAGTTGAAGGACAGTGGACTAACTAATCTGGCAGAGAAAATTTCAAGGCAGCTCAGCATTCAGCCTGTGCCTTGCATAATGCTGGGGACTTTTAGATAGCTTTACACTGAGAATCAAGAGAAAATAACACAGCTGAATGATTTTAAAAGTTTTAAATTTTACTAGAAAGGAAGCATGTATAAGGTGAGACTTGTAAAGTTTTAGTGCAGGACATTTCAGTTGCTGAAAACACTAACAATAAAAAGGCAGTGTTTTGTATCTGTATTTAGACAAATTAGGAATTTAGACAAGAGCCTGTAACTGGAAGAGCCATATAGGCAGGTCTGCCCAAGTCTTTGGAGTTTATAACTCACCAGATACTGCCACTTTCCTTTTTGGAAGGGAAATGCTTACCCATGTCATTGTGTATAGGCAATGTTTAACTTGCCTTTTTAATTTTTATAGGGGCACACAGCTAGGAATTTTCCTTGACTCTCAGAAGAGACTTTAGACAGAATTTTCGACAGTGTCAAAACTGTTAAGACTTCGAAGAATCTTAGAGATGTACTAAATGCATTTTGCATGTGTCTTTCAGGATCTGGAGGTAGAATGCCATAGTTTAAATAAATAATATCCCCTGAAAGAGTTATGCATTTATAGGCAAAAAGGTGATATATCCTGAGGGTTATATAGCTAACTGCCTCTTAGGAGCTGTTTCCTGGTCAGAAGAAGTAGATCATGAGGGACACGACCTGGAGAAGTACGTCTGCCTTCCCAGCTCCTCACTGCATTATCTGTGTCCTGGCTGCCAAGAATGAGCAGTATTCCTCCACCAGGTCCTTTGCTCTTTCTATTTTCTGTGTTTAAGCCTGCCAAACATGAATGGAAACTTCTGAAACTGAAATATAAAATCAAGTCTCTTTTAAGTTTTGAGTGTTGGATAATATGTCTCAAAAATGAATGAAGTGACTATAATTATACAAAAATTATTTTTATACCACATGATTCTGCCACCTCTAGTCATGCACAGTCTGATAATAAACAGCACCTGACCCAGCAGAATCAGTCTTCAGTCTAGCAGGGTTTATGCTGTCATGAAGATGCAAGCTAGGAGTACCATGCCAGTTTTTCTAGTGAGATGAATGTCCAGATGTTGAGAAATTGGCATTAGGTGATGAGAGTCAAGAACCTAGTGTGGTAAGGTCAAGGTTTCATATACCCAAAAGCAGGCTTACATGCTAAAGGAAGAATAGGAAAATGAATTTTAAAACACTTTAATAATTCAAAGGCATAAACAGACAAGGAAGAGGAGGTTGGATACTTGGCTCCTGATAGTTTTCTGGATTCAGTGACCATAAAGGCCAGCCATACCCACAAGTCATTATATGACTCCTGCTTTGGTCTTCATGAAATCATGGTTTCTGTACTCACACACATGTTACTTTCCAGCAAGGTGTCCCTCTTACTATGTAATTTCCTAAATACAAATCTCATGCTTTGCTTGTGCAGTTCACTCTCCTAGTGGTTTTATCACCAAAAGCAAATCTCATCAGTTCAAGTTCTTCCCATCTTGCTTAATATTTTCCTCATTGTACCAACTTAAGAAACTCCTATTTCTTCCCCTATACTTCCGTGCAATAGTTCTTATTGTTTTTGAAACCTAAACATGTTTATCACTCATATTTCCTAAAACCTTCTAAACAGTTTTTATCCACACATCTTACACATATTGGATTTTCAATTAATATTTGCTAAATATTTTATTGAATATATATTCTAATTTTTGTGTTAATTCTGTTTCTTCATATAACCTCAAGGTCATCCCATTTGGTCATTGTCATTACAAGGTGACACACACAGTACTGCTTTTTTAGCACTTCCCGTGTATTATCTGATTCAAACGTAACTGAAGCTCTGTGCAGTAAGTGCCATCACCTCACCCAATTTAGTGGCAAGGCAAGTGAGTCACAAAGAGTTTCTATAACCTGCACAAGGTAATACGTTGGCAGTGGAACGTGAATGCAAACAGGTCCTGGTGCTGACAACTTTGGCCACTATGCTATCATGCTAGGTATTATTATTTAGGCTGTGATGTGCAAAGTGCAGTCTTCATTCCCTTGAGGAAGTGAAAAAGAGGATACATCAGTAACAAAATAACTTTATCCTTCTGAGACTATATCTGCTTAATGGTTTATTTGTTTGGTTCTTTTGTACCAGGGATCAAACTCATGACCTTGCCCTTGAGTGCCAGGCAGGCACTTAGCCACTGTCCTAACTTCTCATCCCCTCCTAAGAGCATATCCATAATTTACATATAATGAAGTCTTTCAACTGTGATGCCAAAATCTGAATAGTACATGCCTAATGTGGAAAGCAAATACACTTATTATAACGTACCCTGGGACATAATCATCTTCAGTACACTGAGGCTGGGGGAGCCCCACTGACCAGCTGTCCTAAAACCTAACTCAGCTGGAGCTAGAGCCACAGGAAAACATCACTGAGCAGAAGAGATAACTAGAAGGTGTTCACATGTTATTCTTGTCAATAAGGATCAGAATATTATATTCAAATTTGAAACACCTTATAGTGTTTCCGTGGCAACAGTCCAGCCTAGGGAAAAAGACTTAGTAGTGGTGCTGACAACAAATCACTTAGCACAGAGGTGTGTGCACAGCGATTCCTTCATTGCTCTCCCCAGATACAGCTCTCCCCACACAGACCTCGGCTCATGGAAAAATACATATAAAGACTGTTTTGACACTGAGCTCTCTTTATCCAAAGAACAAAACTCAACATTTAGCATAGAGTTAAAGAATTCAGAGTCTGAAGCTGCTCTTCTTGGGGTTAATCATAACTCTGTCCCTTATCAGCTCTCTGATAATCATTTTTTGCTCTGATGTTCAGTATTTTGACCTTTAAAAAAGAAATAACCATCATATGTCTTACAGTTTGGGGACAGGATGGCAAATAAATATATATTAATCTAGATAATGAATTTTTGTAGAGCTCTTACCTGGGATATGTAATAGTTATTTAGTGAACAACTGAGATGTTCAACTTAATCCTACTTATGTAAAATTAAGAAAACTTGCCTAACTTCTCAAACTTATCTATGGAATAGAGCTGGCATCCACTGATTGTGGTTTGGGGAACCATTAAATATAATAACATAAAAAATATATATATAATAACATAAGTAGAACTGTATTATTTGCTCCTTGGTATGAACTAAATTAATGATCCTAAATCTTTCTCTGTGTTTTTTTTCTCATAGGCAAGACCTTGGAAAAATTAATCTACTCCTAATGACCCTAACATGAAGTCCTTAATTCCATACCCCTCAGGTAAGAGAAGCACTTTGAATAAGTTTTCTTATTTTAGGGAAGCCAGCCACATAATTACAGTGATTTATATGAGAGATTAGTTTAAGAGTCTACTGATCAGATTTTTAAAATTCCTTGCTGTATCATCTTCTGAAAACTCAGTGCCACCAAAGCTTTTACAATATCAGCAGACCAAGCATTTGTTTAGAAATTTGCTCTTGTGTGTTCATTGCAAAGATTTTAGAGCAACCACTTTGAAACAAAAGAAACAACAAAATGCTAACAACTATAGTGACTTGAAAACAGAGGCAAAAATCAGTGCTTGCTAAAAGGGTAAGACCTCATTCTGCTCAGGATACCATTTTGTCCTCAGAATCTGAGGAAGAAAACGATTACAATATTAGTCTTTTAGACTGTCTTCATACTTAAACAAGCCCTACAATGTCCATTGATCTGCATTTAGACAGTGTTCTGAATTTATACAAGAGCTAGCATCTGGGCGGAAATGAAAAATCATGGAGCAGTAAATTATATTCCCAAATTGCATAACCTCTGTTCTTCCAGGCTCCAAATGAATACAATGAGCAATTACATGCCCATCAGATGCCCAAGATAACTGTAGATTACCAGAAATCAGAGAGATCGATGAATATATTGAGTAAGATCAAATACAGAAATTTAGAAATGAATTAGAATCAAAGCTTCCAAAGAATAAAAGAGCCCCATAAAAACCCTAAACTATTTTAAATATTTGCTCATTTATTAGATTTTATTATAGAGTACTTCAAAATAATCTGAACACAAACTAAAATAATCAAACCACATCTTCATTGCAAATGTTTGTAGTACAGAGGAGTTTAGCATGTCAAACACCAGAATAGAGATGGAAGGGTCATATGAAAACCCCACCTAACAACAGGAAGTTATGCGGAGAATTGTCTAGTATGGGAATTGATAACTATGCTTTTTCCCAGCTCTAATACTCTGGCTTCAAAGGTAAATTAGTTAAAAGAAATAAAAATATAAAAATGCTTTCTTTGTGTATGCAACATGGAGAGTAGAGATTAAACACTCCTGTGGGTCAGAAACATAATCATTGCAAACTGAATTTCTCAGCTAATGCAGTTTCTTTCTTCCCAGCACAAAATGGCCTATCTTTGTCCTAGACATTGGACACTATTTTTAATATTCTCTTTTACATGAAGAATTAAGTGATGACCAGGAATGTGTTTCAAAAGTCACATCCAGTGATGATTTTTGCATCCACAGATTTAAAAGAAGATACAACTCTACATTAATCAAGGTCGCCTTAAGGGTCTTTCAGTTTGACTAAGCTTTGAACAAGGTTTTGCTAACTCTAGACCCCTGACCTTCCTTCTTTTAGTGCATTTTACTTTAAAAAAATTGTAAATGCAAATTCTTTCTCTGTCCCTTTGAAATGTTAATAAATCTTCTCCCAGTCTAACCAGTTTTATAGCACTAGACTCTTTCTTAAAGACCTGGGAGTCATTCTTTTGAAATGTAGTAATCAAGAAAGATAATGCCCTACCTCTTGGTCTGTGTGGGAAGATAGGAACCTAACTTTAATGGGCACTATGTAGTTACCAGAAATGGCCCAACTCCCCACAAGTGCTCAACTAGCTCAGCTCAATGCCTAAAACTCCTCCTGCCTTTGTTTCAACAGAATTTCATTTGGACTGTTTTTATTGCAATAATATTTAACAAAGGCTTTCTTGCTGTTTAACTTTGGTTCACTTTTTCTTTGACAGTACGCATGATTTCTAATGAATCAAATGAGGTCCTTTGCCATGCTAGAAAATTCCATAATCAAATACAACAAAAATATTTCAAGAATATATACAATAATACATTGGATGTCACCATTTTAGGAGACAAAATAGTTACTTTAATGGCCTCTGAAAAACATGGCAGAGATGATGAGTAGTCTAACAATGAAACGAAGAGCACACTATCTGGAAAGCCAAGACAATGTTTGTTTCTAAGACAATGATGTTTTAGAAAGACAAATTGTCTCATGTACAGGGCAGTCTGATGAGATAAAGCAGTGATAACTTAATAAAAGTACAATAGCTGCCAGGACGACCTTTGGAGAAGGAATTCTAGGTAAATAGTGCCATGGAATGTATGGCAGAAAAAAAAAAAGGGGGAATAACAAGCTACTCATTGCTAAATTAATGACAAAATTGATTTTTCCATGTTATCTGAAGGACATCAACTGGAATAGAAGCCACAGTTGGAAGAGCATAGAATATACTTCCAAAGGTAGCATCTAATTATCACAGTGCAATAACTTACATTTTGGCTTTCAAGTTAATACATAGAAGATAAAGGTAACAAAACATCTGGAAAAACAGTTGAGTAGAATGAGACTGATTCCATGAAAAAGGGACCAACTCAGTGGACTAATGGTAACTTTCAACAGATAACAGAAAGAAAAAAGAAACTTTCCAACATATTCCTTACAGTTGGCCCACAAAAGAGACTGGTCTTGAGTGCTATGAAACAAACGTGGGCCAGAAACAACTACAGCTTGTATTTGGTGAAGAGATTGTTAAAGAATGGCTCTAAATAAGAATCCATACTCTTCATGTTAAGAAATCAAAATAGAGACTTCATACATATGATAGAGAACACAGCCCAATAATCCTGAAGTATCACCAAAAAGAGGAGTACAGGAAACACAAAACATAAAGGCAGTTCTAATTTTAAAAGCAAGTCAATATAAAAAAATACCCTGTAAAATATTTATTAAATACAAAGGAGAAAATATGACTTTACAGGAGAGAAACTCAGTGGCCAACACCTTAACAAAGAGGTCAGATATAAATCACCAGTAATAAGGTGAAGGGGCCCCACCCTGTAAACCTAAGTTCTCACGTAAGTTATACTTCTGCTCTTTTAGCTCTCTGAGCAGCACCATGGTGGTAGGCAAGAACAAGTGCCTTTAAAAAGGCAGCAGAAAAAGGAGCCAATATGAAAGGGGTTGATCCATTTTACAAAAATCATTGGTATGATGTGAAGACACCAGCTATGCTCAACATAAGAAATATGGAAAAACACTCATCACCAGAACTCAAGGAACCAAAATTTCATCTGATGGGCTCAAAGGCTGTGTGTTTGAAATGAGCCTTGCTGATCTGCAGAATGATGAAGTTGCCTTTAGAAAATTCAAGCTAATTACTAAAGAATGTTCAGGGAAAAAACTGCCTGGTGAACTTCCACAGTCTGGATCTCACCCATGACAAAATGTGTTCCATGATCAAAAAATGGCAGACCATGATCGAAGCTCATGTTGATGTCCAGACTACCAATGGTTACTTGCTTCATTTGTTCTATTTTGGCTTTAATAAAAACACAACAATCAGATATGGAAGACCTCTTACACTCGGCACCAACAGGTACGCCAGATCCAGAAGAATATGATGAAAATCATGACCCAAGAGGTGCAGAGAAATGACTTGAAGGAAGTGGTCAATAAACTGACGCCATAGAGCATTGGGAAAGACAGAGAAAAGGCTACCAATCTATCTCCCCTCTTCATGATGTCTTTGTCAGAAAAGTAAAAATTCTGAAGAAGCCCAAGTTTGAATGGGGAAACTCATGGAGCTTCATGGTGAAGGCAGTAGCACTGGAAAGACTGCTGGGGATGAGACTGCAGCTAAAGTTGAATTAGCTGATGGATATGAACCATCCAAGAGTCTGTTTAAGATTCCAATATTCAATAGTGATAAAGTACTAGTTGTGATGAAAAAAAAAAGATGAAAGAACATCATCTTCTCCCTGCTGTCATAGAGTGACAAAGATACATCTTCTATATAGAACCCGTGCCACAATCTTTAACTGGGAGCTGATAATGAATAAAGAAGTAAATTAACCCAAATAAATTTTTAAAAAATTCTACAAATAACTGCTGAACTCATCAAAAATTTCAATGAAGGTATAAAGAAAGAAGTATTATTCTAGATTTAAGGAGAATAAATAGACCTGACAACTAAATGAACATATGAACTTCTTTTGGATACTCGTGAAAATCATGTGACATCTGAGTATGAACTAAATGTTAGATGGCATTAATGATAAATGTCTTGAATGATTATTATACTATAGTATATAAAATATTATTCTTTCCTATTTTCCTCTTACTCTCAAATAGTTAAGAAAATGTTTTAATATGCATATTATACATCGCAATCCTAAACAAAGATTCCATTTAAATACTGGTTAGCAAAAACTTAGAAGTCATATCTATTCTAGACATATGTTTATCATCATGTACTAAACTATAGTTAAAATGGTTCAAAGATTTAAATATTAAAACAGGAACACTAAACTTAATAGAGAGAAATTAGGTAGAAATCTTAAAGACATGGGGATAGGCAGAGAGTTCATGAACAAAAACAAAACTGAATGGGAAATACTTCAAAGAATCAGCAACTGAGATCTCATCTTTTGAGTTTTTTGCAAGTCAAAAGAGATCACCAACAGAATAAAAAGAAGACCCATGTTCTACCTAGAACACATAAAGTATTTTTAAAAATCAGGCTCCATAAATTCAAAGAACCAATTCAAAAATAAGCATCTAAGATGAATACACACTTCTTAGAGGAAGAAACACAAATAGCAAATAAACATATTAAAATGTTTCGCAGAATTGGTCATTTGAGAAATACAAATTAAACCAACAAAATTTCATTATCAAGCTATCATCAAGAAACCAACCTATAACACTTGCTGGTTGTGTTATAGGGAAAAAGGAATACCTCTGTTAGAATGTAGACTGGTACAACCACTGTGGAAATCAGTGTGGAGATTCCTTAGAAAACTAGGATTAAAGGTCCTAGCTATTTCCATTCAACCCAGCTATTTCCCTTCTGGGAATTTTTCCAGAAGAATTAAAAAAATAAATATTTGTGCACCCATGTTTATGGAAGTTCAATTTGTAATAGCTATTAACTGGAAGGAACTCAAATGCTCATCAAACAAGAAATGGATAAAAAAATATACTGCATTTTTATATAATAGAGTACTACTCCACTATAAAGAAGGACAAACACAAGGCTTTTATAGGTAAATGGATACAATTAGAGACCATAACTCATAAGCAAAATAAATCAAATTCATATGTATAAACTTCACATTGTCTCTCCCTAACATAAGAAAAATAAAGAGTAAATAAAATCCAAAATACACAACAGATTCTGTGACAGGGAAAGAAAGTGCTCAAAAGAAAAGAACAGTGGGAGGGCTAAGTAGTTTAGTGGATTATAGGGCCTGCAAGCAGATGTAGCATCTGGGGGTTCGACCCTCTGGGCCTGCCTTGTTGGCCCTGCCCCCTGGGTGTGCTGAGATGGCAATTGAGACTGGGTATGGTGGTGTGGTCGTAATCCCAGCTCTTAGGAGGCTGTAAATAGGTGGATCACTGCAAGTATGATCTAGCAGTGAGACCATGAACACCCAGTAGACCCTTTCCTAAAATGCAATCAATGAATCAATCAATCTATTGCACTGCTTTAAAAAGAGGGTGCGAGGCTGGGCGTGGTGGCGCATGCCTGTAATCCCAGCACTCGGGAGGCTGAGACAGGAGGATTGTTGTGAGTTCGAGACCAGCCTGAGCTACAAAGTGAGCTTAAGGCCAGCCTGAACTGCATAGTGAAACCATGTCTCAAAAAGACAAAAAAAATAAATAAATAAATTAATTAATTAATAAATAAATAAAAAGGGGGTGTGGAGAGACAGCTCAGTAGAATAAGTGCTTGCTTGGCAAGCACAGGAAATCTGCAGTACAAGAAAGAAAGAAAGAAAGAAAGAAAGAAAGAAAGAAAGAAAGAAAGAAAGAAAGAAAGAAAGAAAGAGAGAGAGAGAGAGAGAGAGAGAGAGAGAGAGAGAAAGAAAGAAAGAAAGAAAGAAAGAAAGAAAGAAAGAAAGAAAGAAAGAAAGAAAGAAAGAAAGAAAGAAAGAAAGAAAGAAAGAAAGGAAGAAAGAAAGGAAGAAAAGAACAGAGGGGATGGAGGAAGAAAAAATATATACATATATACATAAGATAGCTAATATAATTATACTATTAATTTCTATTAGTTCATTGATGGTTTCTGATTATATTGTTTGATCAATTTTCCATGTTTATATCTTGCAATCTGAGCAACTACTTTGAAGATAACAAAATACAGTTCTATAATCTTTGTTAATTTCCTATCATCTTGACTTGAAATTTTGTATCATTACTTTTTTCTTTTCCTTAAAATTAAAAAAATTGCAATCATATTTTCTAGAAGTCATTCCAATTTAAATTAAGTTAGAGTAATATTTCAAAATTCAGACAAGATATTTCAAGAAAATGCAATAGAATTTTTTTATTCAAAATTCAAAAAGGAATTAATACTTATCATTATATCATGTATTCAAGCTAACAAAATGTGAGCTGAATAGACATATGGCAACATCAATTCAGCCTTAATTGAATGGGCATAAGTCAAAGGATTGACATCAGCCTAAAGGGAGCTCTCTCATGTTATGACACAGGATCCTAGCCATCAATTTAATTGGAACATGGAAGACACACATGCTAATCAAACACATTCATAAAAATGAAAATGCTTCCTTTGATACAGTCATGTTTCCAAGAACTAAATGAACCAAAACTAATAGCATAATATTAAAAAAAAAAAAAAACTATTCTAAGTCCAATTATTACCAATTGGTCAATGTATACACATGTAACATGGACCAAGAACTGAAGATAAAAAGGCAAACAAAACAGATGGTGCTCTTAATCCTGCATGAAAATTATATGCTTAAGACAACTATAGTTTAAATAAGTTTCTGAAAAATGGAATCACAATACTTGGAGAAGTGAATATCAGGGGGACCTAACAAGCAGAAATCCAGGACAGGTTGTTCACAGAAGACAAGACACATATAGAAAACTAGGATGATCTGAGAACACCCAGTTAAAAGGGAGGGATGAGGACAAGGGAGCAGGGAGAAGGGGAGTACATCCACCTGGCAGGGGAGGACGTGTGGAAATGTCTAGAGCAGAGGTAGCCATGGTGTATCAACCAGCCAAGAGAGATGCAGAGTGACCAAGAAACAAAGAGAAACAGAAGGAAAGGCAATCCTAAAACAGTGAGTCAAAATATCACTAGTATTACTGACTTTAATTTCAGCCTGATTCAGTGTTGCAATGCAATTCCTCAGAAATACAATTTCCAAAGGGTGGTAAGGTTTTGCCCTGCTTCTTACCAAAACCGACCAATTTTAAATTTGTGGTTAGTTCCAATAAATTGAGAGAAATTGGAATTCTGACACGGTGTGGAGGAATAGGAAGAAGGTTACTGAGAAAGAAAATAAGAGTCCAGGAGCCATAACTATCTTTAAATAGCTATCTGTGGCGCAGAAATCATAGCCAGTAATTATTTATTGGTGGTTAATTAATATGGGCACTAACAATACACAGTTAGCCCAGTCTTAATAGAATTTACAAATGTATCTTGGCTAAAGATAAACTGGCTGTGCAGGAAAATACTGAGCCTCCTAGGCTGACTGATACATGGGCAAGGAATTTATAGAGAATTCTAGTCCTTAAACTAGATAATTAACATGCCCTCTTCTAATCGTGTGATTCTGTAATTCTCTGACATTCAATTTCAGTGCCATTTCAATTACAGTGACAATACACTAAAGAGCTCTTCAGAATATTTTGGGGAAGAATTTGAATGTGGCTTAACCTATAAAAATAAAACTTAAAACCAATACCTGTACTACTTAGTTAAAATTGAACTTTAAGTTATTTTGAAAAGCGCTTCTTAATGTAAAATAAAGGTAAACTTTTTTTGATATTGTAGGTTGGACCCAAGGCCTAAGCTAGGCTATATTCCCAGAACCCTGCCCTAAGCTATATTCCATTCTCTCCCTTTAATTCTGAGATATGGTCTTGCTGAGTTGCCCAGGTTGTTTGGATTTGAGACCCCCCTGCTTCAGTCCCACAGAGTGCTGGGATGTTTTTATGTGAACCGCTACACCCCGCTAACCCTCATTTTTGAAATGAAGAAGCCCCGCCATTGGAATGTGGACTTAGAAGTAGATCTGTGTGGCTTAGGCAAGCTGCCAGCCTTTGGTGAAACTTCCCAATATTTATAATTGGGATAATAATTAATTTAAAAATCTAGTTCATAGAATTATTGTAAAAATTGGCAAATTTACAAATTTAAAGTGTTCAGAACAGCAGCTGACACTTAGTAAACTCTATAGAAGTGTCTGATATCTGTGATCAATTATGAGAGCCTCTGGAATCAGACAAACTTGGATTAAATCCTAGTTCCATCCTTCACTGGTTAGGTGACATTTCCCTCTATATATAGAAATGAGCAAATCAATCAGTCAAACTATAATTTCAAACATCAGAAACCATCCTGATCAGCCTAAAGAGATGGAGATGAACTGTAGGGAATTCAGAGCTTATAAATGATTGTAAGTCAAGGCCAGAAAACAGCTTTTAGCTCTGAATTGAAGACACCCAAAAAAATCTTGTGTTACTGGTCCAGCACAGGAATTGATTTCTATGGTATAATTCAAATTCAAGAGAATTAAGAAGCCACTGTCCCAGCTGATAATTTCAAACCATTTCTGTTAAGATCAAGAGGACGCAAGCTGCTGCTATAACATGCCACTAAAATACAGATGTCCACAATCATCCTCTCTATAACTACCCTTTGTCAATGCTACAAAACAAAAAATTCTTCCCCTGTGGCACCTGGAGAACAGACCGGTGCTTCTTCCTTCATGTTGGATGCCCACAGGGGCACATTTGCTGAATGACAGCTGGGACACACTCGGAGTCTTGTTGTAAGGAAGTCTGAGAAATATAGGCTTTAACTTTTAAGATAGGCAGCAATGAACACTGTAAAAGAAAGATAAAACAAAAATAAAGGCACTAACTAGCAGAAAAGTCACTTTATTTCATATGAGCAAGATGAAAATTAAAAGTGAAAGTAGTCCTAAAGGGAAGATTATATCTGTGAATGCATACATCATAGAAACAGAGTGAACTAAAATAAGTAACTTAATGGTATATCTCAAGGTCCTAGAAGAAACAAGAATGCAAAGCCCAAAATTAGTGCAACAAATGAAATTATAAAGATCAAGCAAAAATAATGAAGTTGAAACAAAAAATAAATAAATAAAACCCACAAATAATTAATAAAGAGTTGGTTTTCCAAAAGAATAAATAAAATTGACAAACCCTTAGCCAATATAATAAAAAATGAAAGAAAAGACTCAAATAAATGCAATTAGAAGTGAAAAGGATGAAATCACAGCACATACTGGTGAAAGCAAATATTATTAACAACTACTTCACAAATCTGTTTGTCAGTAAATTTGAAAATTCAGAAAAAAATACGTTCCTAGATACATATGAAACAAAAGCAAGATTTAAATATCCCAAGTAGGCTGGGAATATAGCTCATCTGATCTACATAGTGAGATCCTGTAGATCCTTACTAAAATACAAAATGAATAAGTAAATAAATAAATATCCCAAGTAATAATAATAGGGAATGAAATTGAATGAGTAATATAAACTTATCAAATGAAAAACATCCAGGTCCAGAAGAGTTCACTGCCAAATTCTACAAAAACTTCAGGGAGCTCTAATATCAATAATCCTCAAGCATTTTAATAAAATTGAAAGGGAAAGAGTATTCCCAAAGTCATCCTTGAAGCTACCATTACCATGATTCCAAAATCAAACAAGGATCTAACCAAAAACAGAGAACTACAGACCAATTTCTTTAACACATATAGATGTAAAAATCCTCAACAAACCACCCAAAAGATCATACTTCACAACCAAATAGACTTAATCCTAGGGATCAGAGGATGACTGAACATGTATAAACCAAAAATGTAATATTTAACATAAATAGTAGCAAGGACCAAAAAAAAAAAAAAAAGCACATGATCATCTCAATAAACACAGAAGAAAAAGCCTTTGTAAAAAATCCAACATGTTCTTGTAATAAAAACACTAAAGGTATAAAAGGACTCATCTCAAGTATAAAAAGCTATTTATAACAAACCTACCACCATATTAAATGGGGGTAAGCTGAAAGCTTTTCCCCTAAAACCTTGAACAAGATAAAGATGTTCACTATCACCATTCCAGTTCAATATGGTACTCAAAACAAGAGCAATTAGACAAAACAAAGAAGTAAAAGGGATATATATAGGAAAAGAAGTCAAATTATCATTATTTGCAAATGACATGGTTTTCTACACAGAAGACCTAAGAATACTCATGAAAAGAATCTTATAGTTATCACCCAATTCAGTAATGTAGCAAGATACAAAAATCATGCAAAAATCAACAGCATTCTTATGCACTAAATCAACCCACTGAGAAAAAAATTAGGGGAAAAACAATTCAACCATTGTAACAAAAAATTACTTAAGGAATAAACTAAGGAAGTGAAAGACTATTTGATGCAAGCTATAACTCTTTAAAGAAATGAATTTGAAGACAACATAATAAAATGTAAAGATATCCCCTGTTCTTGGGCAGGGAGAACTAATATAATCAAAATGGCCATACTTCCAAAACTGACATACAAATTAAATGCAACCCAAATAAAATTTTCAAGAGCATTCTTAACAGAATTACAGAAAACAATCCTAAAAGTTATTTGGAACCAGAAGAGGCCAAGAATAGCAACAGCAATCCTGTTAAAAAGATCAATTCCAGAACTGGAGTTATATTATAAACCTACCATAATAAAAATAGCATTGTAATGTCCCAAAATAGACATGAGGATCAATAAAACAATATGGAAGATTCAAAAACAATCACAAGCACATTCAACTAGATAATCTTTGACAAAGGGGTCAAAAATACATAGAGAGAGGAAAGATAGCCTCTTTAATATATCACATTGGGAAAACTGGCTATCCATATGTTAAAGATTGATGTAGAAACAGATCTTTCACAATGTACTATACTAAAATAAGTGGATCAAATAACTGAATGTTAAAATTGACATTTAACCTATTAGAAGACAAATGTAGGTAAAACACTTAAATTCATAGGTGCAGGCAAGGACTTTCTGAACAGAATCCCTGATGCACAGAAAATAGAACTGAGAATCAACAGACAGTATCATATCAAATCAAACCTCTACACACCAAAAGAAACAGTCAACAGACACAGAAGAAAACCTGAAGAATAGAGAAAACTTTTGCCAGATATTTCTCAGACAGAAGACTAATCTAAAATATGCAAAGAACTTAAAAAATTAGACACCCTCAAATAAAAACCCAATAAAAAATGGGCAAGCAAAAGCAAATACATGCTTCACAGAAGAAACACAGATGACCAATAAACACATGAAGAAATGCTCAAAGTCCCTGGCCATTTGTGAAATATGAACTAAAACATTGAGAACCCATCTTATCCCAGAAAGAATGGCTATTATCAAGAAATCAAATAATAAATGCAGACAAGGCTGCAGAGAAAAAGGGACACTTCTACATGGTTGGTGAGAATGCACAAACAACTAGAGTGTACATTAGTACAGAGATTCCTCAGAAACTAAAATTAAAAGTCTATTTGATCCAGCTATTCCGCTTTTAGGCATCTTCCCTGAAGAGGTAAAGACATCACATTGCATTGATACATGCATATCCATATTTATAATAGCACAATTCATAACAGCTAAATATTGGAAACAGCCTGAGTGTCCATAAACAGATAAATGGAGAAAGAAAATGTAGTTTTGACATATATTAAAGTACTAATTTTCCATAAAGAAAGACAAAGTGGAATCATCTGTAGGAAAATGCATGTCCCTTGAGACTACAATGTTAAATGAAATAAATTAGACACACAAGCCTGAATATCACATGGTTTCTTTCAGATGAGAAACCCAAAATATACATAAAGAGCAAAATAAAAGACAAATAATAGGAAGTAAAAAGATAGATCTTTCCCAGAGAGGAAGGTTATTGAGAAATGGAGGGTGATGGATGGGGAGGAAAATGAAAATGGAATGAAAATGGAGGAGGTGGAAGGGAAGGGAAAAGGGGTTTAAAAAAACAATTAAAATATATAATGTATATGTACCAAATACCTACAGAAAATGTAATCATTATCTACTATAACACATAATTATAAGTAAAAGGAAAAGAAAAGCTTCCTGGCTATCCATCTAAAAGGGTTACTATGTACATTTGAGAATGGTGAATAATAAAATATATCACAGTAAGTGTACAACCTAGGAAGACAAAGATACAATCTTTGACTGGCTAGAGTAGAAAATTTAGTTGCTGACAAAGAGAACTCAACTTTCTTCCCCAAAATGTGTAATGGCAGAAGTAGGGCAAAATTAAAAGAATGACAAGACAGTGTGAAACAAGGATTCAATGTACCTCTAGTCATATACAATGTAGGAACAATGCTACAGACAAACAGTTGAAACATAAATGTGCCAAGCATATGTGTTCTTGGGTTCTTTGTGAATACTATTCTCAGTAACCCCTTTAGCCAATCCTAAAATGTCTGGGAAAAACTGGCAAAGGACTAGAATACATATATAAATAATACATAACAATATGGGAATGATATATGTACCTGGAGAGGAAAAAATTATCAGTATGGAATGCACAGTAACTTTATTCTCTCACTTGTATATTTGTACTCACAGGATTTTACTGAATATTACTGCTCACGTTATGATCACAAACTAGTAGTAAAAATGCAAACACTAAGAAAATGCTAATAATAAAAATCGACTTGCGACAAAAGAAGAAATAACAGAAAAGATATTTGTGATTATTCTAGAAGTAAATAAATACAAAAAATATAAGAATATAGATTATATTGTCTAAAGATTTAATTATTAAGCACCAGAAAAGCTATTACCTTTTTTTCTGTTTCGTATTTTAGGGCAGGGTCCTCAGGGTGTTCAGAGTCTCACTACTAGATAGGACTCGCTGTGATTCTCCTGTTTACAGCCTCCCAAGTGCTGGGATTACAGGCATGCTCCACCACACCCAAGTCTCAATTGCCCTCTCATCATACCCTGGGGGCAGGGTCAGCATGTCTGGCCCAGGGATGGACCCCCCCGCCCCCCGGCCCTGTTCCTGCTTGCAGATACTTTAATCAGCTGCCATATTTGGCTAGCCCTAACTTTTCTAAGTAACATTTAAAATGTAAAATTTGAAGCACACATATACACACACATGCATACAATACAAACCAATGTAAAACACAGTCAAGACTTTATTACTATTACAAAACCAGAGAATATCATATAAAATAATATGAAAGAAATAAAATGAAATATAATTTATATGTTCAATTAGCAAATACAATATTAATTCACTTATTGAAAATGCTCTTAATACTAGATCATAAAGTCAAACTCAATTCTTGATTTTCATAAAATATAAATTAAAGCAAAGTGAGACAAAAAGAATAAAAATAATGTTTAAGGCAAAAAACATATTCTGGGCAGAGAAAAAGTTTCGAGCTGTGGCAGTGTAAGAGGTCAGCAAATCTTGGCAGAAAAAGTCTAAAATGAGTCCAAGTTATCAAAGAAGAGTAAAAGAAGGAGAAGGAGCAGGAGGAAGAGGAAGAAGAGGAGGAAGAAGAGCTCTTTTAGGACTCTGTAATAGATCAAACCAGAAAATACAATGGAAAGCATTTACTCTTGAAAACAACTGTAGGTGAAGATGGGTTGCTGCCTGGGGTGGCTTGCATACCACCTCATCCTCTCCCCCTCCCCCAGGAAAAGAGTGGCTTTACCACAATAGGCCTTGCTGGAAAACACTTATTCTCATCCCAAACAGGGTATTCTGGGTGTGAATGGTGGCAGTTTGCTGATTCATGTCTTTTTCAAAATTGAGGGCATCAGTAATTGTATAATGTAAGAGAAAACTGCCTCACTCCTAGCCTAAAGTTATAATCACATTTGCTTCAGTGGTGAAACCTATAATCAAAAAGAGAGAACTACATGAGAGCAAGACATCTTTTCAGGTTTTATTTACTTTTTCATACTAGCAAGAAAATAAGGTGTATGCACATATGTGTCTGATATATTTTATTTACCAATACCAATTCTATTGTTATTGTTTTTTGTTTTTTTGTTTTTTTTTTTTTTTTTTTTTTGAGACAGGGTCTCACTATGCAGTTCAGGCTGGCCTTAAGCTCACTTTGTAGCTCAGGATGGTCTTGAACTCACAACAATCCTCCTGCCTCAGCCTCCCGAGTGCTGGGATTATAGACATGCGCCACCATGCCCGGCTACCAATACCAATTCTAGTTGCATCCATTTATCTACAAAAGCCTCAGATGTATCCTTTTTATAGCTAAGCAATACTCCATTGTGTAAAAAATAACACATCTTTTTTTATTAATTCCTCAGGTACAAGGAAAGACTGTGTTTAATGGGAAGTAAAACTGGGATGGGCAAAAGGACAAAAGATATATTTACGTATATATACACAGGATAATTTGAATAACTGTACTGCTGATCTCTGCTGGTCTTTTAAAGAGTTGATGCTTCATTTTATTTCTTTTTATTCCTTATTTTCTTATAACTTTTTTATTATTTTTTTCTTATAACTGTTTGTCGTTTTAACCACTTTTGCATGTTTATATCTGGTAACATAAACTAACTTGAAGATAACTTCATGCAATACAGCAACCACTGCTGAATTCCTGTTACTTTATTTAGTGAAATCTTGCATCTTTTCTAATGCATTTATTTTCTTTCTTTTTTTCACAATTTCATATTCTTTAAAAAAAATGTTCAATGAAAAAAGAGCAAGATAAGTTATTCACACATCCCTGGTCTGCAAAATACAGTGGGGAAAGCCCAGTAGGGCGCGGCAAACACAAGAATTTGCAATCACTGAATTTTGGAGTAGCTTCTAGTCTCAGTGAAGTGTGAAGCCCTACAGGCTCCAAGTGATTGAGTGTAACCCTGCCTTTGTGATCATTATTTGATCACAAAGCTGAAAACTAAGCTATGCAGACAAACATAAGCATCTATACAGACTGTATAAGAATTTAAAATAATAAACAGTGCAGGGACATCATGGTTGCACACAGCAGAGCAGATTTTACTAAATAAGACTAAGATAAAGTCCAGGTAACTTATAAGGGTAAAACAAAGCACAGTTTAAAAAAAACACCTTCAAATAACCAAACCCCCAAATCCCAAACTGCTATAAAAACATGCTAAAGAGTTCACTGTTCATTCAACCAAAAATTACAAGGTACAAAGAAAAAAAAAAAAGTGTGACCCATAGCTAGGGGAGGAAGAATATATTCAATAAAAATTGACTCTAAATGGATTCCGGCATACTTGGATGCAAATGTTGGATTTATCAGACACGTTTCAAAGTATGTGAGGATGGTCAAAGAACATATATATATTCAATATATAAAGCTTGAATAACTAATACAACCCATATTTTTAAAATGTAAACCACAGAACAATCAACATAGAAATTCAATACATGAGTTCAATAGTATATCTGAAATGACAAAATAAAGTATCAGTGAACAACAAAACAATAAAAATTACCCAATTAAATGAAAAAGGACAATTAATTTTAAAAATAAATCTTCACAGACCCAAAGATTAATGTTATAGCCACCAAACTATGAGCAATGAGAAGTCCGGGAAAAGGCAATAAAAGGACAAGAAAATGAACAAACAATATACTTCAAGTTCTAATTTGATGGGAAATACTAAACTGCATACCCAATAAGTTCAATAGAATCCAAGTAAGATAAATGAAAAGATATTCATATCTAGACATATCAAACTGACAAACATAAAGACAGAAAAAATTGAAAGCAGAAGGGAAAAATTAATCATGTAAAGGGATGGACAATATGAATACTGGTTGATTTCTCACCTAAAAGTATGGAGAAAGACAACAAAATGATTTCATTTTCCAACGGAACAAACCTTCAAAAACAAGCGTGAAATAGTAACTTTCCAAAAATGATAATAATAATACTTACTGATAAACAGAACTGGTCTATAAAGTGTTAAAAAAAAAAAAAACCAACACACACACACATTTGATGTTAAAAGGAAATAACACCAAATGGAAAATAAAATCCAGATAAAGAAATAAAATATATTGAAATGATTAATGTGAAAATGAAAGCTACCATACCTGTGTACTAGCTATATTGGACTCACAGTAGCTTCTCAAGCAACACCTGAAGGGGCTAATGTGACCCCTAATGCAACCTAGAAATGGGAGGAAGACACAGTTCAACCAACAGGAAATGAAAAACAAGAGAAAGTCGGAAAACACATTACTTTCCCTCCCTCCCTCCCTACTTCCCACACCCACTTTCACCTTACTGTTGAAAAACTCTTCTAAGATTCAATAGTTTTGACTTTTTTTTTTTTTTCATATTTTAGGGAAGAGTCTATAGGGTGCTCAGGGTCTCACTACTAGATCAGATTTGTAGTGATCTGCCTATTTACAGCCTCCTAACAGCTAGGATTACAAGTGAGGACCACCATGCCCAGTCTCAATTGCCATCTCAGCATCTCCCGGGGACAGGGCCCACACAGCAGGCCCAGGGATCAGACCCTTGGCCTCTACACCTGCTTGCAAGTGCTTTACTCAGCTGAGCTATTTGGCTGGCCCTCCATTAAAACCCATGAAGAACCAGTTGTGTTTGTCACAAACTAAATCATTAAAGTAACACACTCCCTTGTATATGTTCAGCTTTCTCTCCCACTACACTTCCATCCTACACACACATACACAGACACTTGTATGACCCTAGCATGGCAGCTCCTATGAGAGTATCCTATTTTTAGGGAAATGATCTAAAAGAACTGGAATCAAGAGAAGCAGGAGCAGGCCAACTCTCAGGATCAAATTTTGGAGTTCCAGAAACATTCTGGAAATAATTGGGAGCCAAGTGCTGATAGTTAGTGTGTTAACAACAATAACAATTATTATTAGTTGGTATTGTTCTACGCAGTGCTTTCTTATTTCTATAAACTTTTTCATTCTAGTTTTTTGTTTCACTTTATTAAAATAAATGTTATTTTTTTTAATAATTATGATATTTATTCACCCAATATGTTCTTACTGATCTTCCATGGCATGCCAGGTACTGTACCAGACACTAGAACTAACCAAATTGGGAAGGAGAACCTCCTAAAAATTGAAGCCCCTCAAGTTCAAAGAGCTACAAGTATGACGGAGTAATTTGTTTAAACAAATAAAGGTCCTACAGTAGAATGAATCAAGACATGTTAATAATCCTGACATGCAATCCTAGGACAGTTTCTGGAGCTTTCGCCTGCAACTGGCTGGGATGATGCACAAGTAGTAGGCAGCCCTGGACTGCTGAGTGGCTTCCTACGAGGCACGTGAAACATGACACTGACAAGGACTACGGACACTGCTTTTAAAACCCTGGCAAAACAGAAAAACGACAAACTCAGCAGTGCAGATGTTTAAAACAATAAAATTAGAAAATAACAATAAAATAACAAGTAAAAGGTCTTTCCAACACACACACACATTCTGGACCATATCATACAACAGGAATTAGGAAATTCTTAAACCAAGTACTATTTTTGTCCAGTGATGGAGCAATAGAGTGATACCTCAGATATTTAGAAGCCATCACATCAGTCGGGTTCTTTATTTTCTCTTTATCAGAAAATAAAGTGAAGAACATACAGTGTCCCTGTTTGCAGATGACATGAACATTTATGTAAAAATACCTGAAGATTCCACCAAAATCCATTAGAACTGAATATGCTTCTTGATTTGGGCACAGTGTGGACTATTATATGACTGAGCTGTAAATTCTTCTTCATTTTATTTTAGACAATTTTTATAACTATATTCATTTGAGTTTGTAAATAATTTATTTAGTGTGAGTTATTATTAATCTCATGCTATGTATTCATTTCAGAAATAGTTCTCTAAAATTCACTCTATCTACATCTGAAATCTTTCAAATTTCAATATTTGCTACAGTTTTAATATGCTATATAATTATTGATTTTCAAGAAAGTTAATGAGAAAAAAATATATGTCCATAAACAGATGAATGGATAAAGAAAATGTAGTATTTTATGTAATGTAGTATTCTCTGCCATACAGAAAAATAAACTTGAATCACTTGTAGGAAAAAGTCATACAAGTATCCTGAGTTACTTTTAAAATAAAAAAATTAAAACTCAAGAAAATACCAATATTTCTATCCATAAAAAAACCAATTTACTGGCAAGTGCAAGGGCCTGAGTTCAATCCCTGGTTCTGTTGAAGGCAGCCAAATTAAATAAAAATAGTATAGGCACTGGGCAGGGCCAGGCCCTTGAAGGCGATTACACAAAAGACAAAGACACCTGACTACTGTGGGAGGGGCGGATGCTCCTCTGTGAGCCAGACCTAAAGGCCAAACAAATGCTAGCCTCCCTGAAGATTAGCCCCAAGACTGATATTCTAAATAGGTATCAGTAACCTTGAAAGAGCCCAAGCTAGTCACTAGCCCTACAACAGGAAGAGACCCTGTCCCGTATTCATGGTCACTTACTCTGTGACTCGCTTCCCCATTTAGTCCTGGGCATAATCAACTTTACCTGAGCAGTGGTGCTTGTAATCCCATTGGTTGACTCACCATAGTTTTGTCCCACCCCACATCCACCTGAGTGAGTTCCCATTCTCTCCACCTTAGTGCAACATGTCTTTCCACTATAAAAGTCCCTAGAAGAGACAGCTTTCCGGAGAACTACTCTCTCGGGGACCCCCTCCTGTCCATCTCTCCGACAGGAGTTTTCTTTCCCTCAAAAAATATGTTCTGCTCATAACCTCTGTTTGTTTCTAAAATTCCACGAATTCATCCAGGTCAGGTGGGAGATCACTTTTCCCTCTGTCATTTGGAGGTTCCCTGTATCATTTGGAGGTCATCCACTGGAGATCGGTTTTTCTCCCTGTATCAGTTCCACGGGGGAGGGGTGGGTCATTTAGCAAAGTTGCAGGATACAAAATAAACAAGCAAAAATAAGTAATGTAGCATTTTAGTCTGAAAATTAACTTTCTAGAAGGAGTAAAAACAATAATCCCATTTAGAATAGCTGCCAAAAAATGAAATACTTAGAAATAAATTTATTCAAAGAGGTAACAGAATATATATATATATATATATATATATATATATATATATATATATATTTGATTGAGGGAAGTCCTTATGAAACTTTTAATGTCATTTCCTATAGATATATAAAACAATCCTAAAATTCTTGTGGAACCACAAAGAAACAAAAAATATCCAAAGCACTCATGGACAAAATGGACAAAAGTAGAAGCATCATACTATCAGCTTTAAAACTATATGCTGTAAAGTGAGAGTGATCTAAACAGCATGATCTTGCCATAAAAATAGATACATCCTCCAGTGGAACAGAATAGACAGCCCAAGAAACCTATCATCTACAGTCAACTGATCTCTGCCAGACAAACAGCCAGAGGTGCCAAGAACATAAAATAGGAAAAGTATAGACTCTTCACCAAAGGGTGTTTGGAAAAGACATATCCATATATTAAAAAAATGAAATCAAGCCTGCCATGCCAGCCCTGCCCCCAGGGCATGCATAAGACTGGGTGTGGTGGCACCTGCCTGTAATCCCAGCACTTGGGAAGCTGTAAACAGGTGGATCACTACTAGTCCAATGTAGCAGTGAGACCCTGAACACCTTGTAAACCCTTCCCTAAAATACAAAAAAAAAAAAAAAAAGAAATGAAATCCCTACCTCACATCATATACAAAAATCAACTTAAAATAAACTAAACAATTTAACATAAGGCCTGAAGTTAATCCTAGAAGAAAATATACATGGAAAATTGCATAAAATAAATCTAAAAATAATAGTTTAATTTAGAACCCAAAATCATGGGCAACAAAAACAAAGATAGACAAATAAGACATCAAAATAAAATGCTCCTTAAAAGAAAAAAAAAAAAAAAAACTGTGAGCACAACCTGTGGATTGGGAGAAAGTATTTCCAAACCACATTTATGAGAAAGAAATTAGTATACAAAATATATAATGAACTCAAAGACACATTCTGACCTCCTGCCTATAGCTTTATGCATAATCCACTTTCTCCAAGTTGAGTACTAATTCTCACTTTCCTTTGGCTTCCCTGTTTTTAAATATTAAGACTTACACAGACTTGGCCATACATGATCCTCCTCTATAGTAAGCTGCCCAAGCAGACTGCCCTAGATTTGAGAGGGAACTTCAGATATAAATATGCTGTCTAAATTATGAATAGAAAGCTGGAGAACTGGGTTTTAGCCTGGAGCAGCAGAAAACATAACCAGAAATTGTGAAAAGATGGACTTTATTCAGAATTAAGAGCTACGTGTGTATGAAGTCAAGGTGTTTCTTAAATTTTCTGCATTTTATAGCAAGCACTTTCAGAATGAAATACCTATAGGCCAGGTACGGTGGCGCACATCTATAATCCCAGCACTTGGAGGCTGAAAACAGGAGGATTACTATGAGTCCGGACTGTGTAATGAGACCCTCCATAGTCCCTGTACTAAATACAAAAAAACAGTGCAGTAGCTATTTTTATAGTGGAACTCTGTTATTTATGCATTTAATCCAGAGACTGTATAAATAAGTGCTGAATGAAAAATAAATGGGTAAATGTGTATAATTTTTATTAGATAGATTATAGTACTTGATGCTTTGGTAGTAGTTAAAAAAAGACAACAGCGAATTTCTCTGCACTGAGCTACATCCAAATCCTTATTTATTTATTTATTTAGAGGCATAGTCTTACTGAGTGGTTCAGACTGGGCTTGAATTTGTCATTCTCCTGTCTCAGCCCCTCAGAGTGCTAGGATACTATAAACACACATCACTAAGACTGGCTTAGTTTTAGGTAATTTAACAACAACAAAAAAAAAACACTAGGACTATTGGTATGGAAGGCCTGAAGTAGCAAAATAATCCATTAAAAAACTAGTGGATTGTTTTTAACTATCTCATTTATTGATAACTTCTACACCAATATATCATCTCTGAGGCACAGTGGAAGCATACAAAATCAGAAGGCAGGTGGGTTCCTAGCCCAACTGCAACATCTGACCACATGCAGCCTCCTCTCGGCCTCACAAATAAACACAGGCCACCTTATATCTAAGACTACTGGGCCTGCCAGGCTTTGTCTTTCTCCATTTTCTTTTTTCTGTTTATTTATTTCAGTGTAAATGTCTTCACTATGTTTTGTCCCTCAGCGTCCTTCCTGTGTTCCAAAGCAGTCCTCTGCCAGTCTTCTGTGCATTCTGAGAAGTCTTATTATGCATTCATTGCACTATTCACCCACAGCTATGACATTTTTTGCCTAAGCCACTGGAAACTAGTTTTTCTCCAGCCTGTAACTTCATGGTCAGCAAGGTTGCTGGCAAGTGAGATGTCCCTGCAATGTAATCAGAGAACAATGACTACACAGCAGATAGACTCAATTATTGTACCATGTTAATATGATAATTTTAAGGGAAAATGCATGAATTTAACCAATAATTAACAATAAATTATAAAGCTTTTTAGTAGAAGTATGAAGCTTTGCCTGTTGGTAAAATATCTGTTGATAAGATATTTGCTTACAACACACCTTACCTTGGAAGTCTTAATTCTCCCCAAGATCTACTAAAGATCTGCACTGTGACATGCCTGGAAGACAAAGCCATATTGTGCCCTAATCTCAAGAGTATACCCAACACACAGAGTTAGGAAAAGTGATAGATTAGCATAGTGAATAAGAGTGTTACTCACTAGCTGTGTAACCTTGGGAGGGTTAATAAATCCTCCGTGCCTCTATTTCCTCAGCCATAAAATGGAGACAATAATAGTGTCTACTTAGCAGTGTTTTGTGACATGTAAATGAATTAATACTCAGAGAGTACCAAGGACAGACCTTGGCACTAACTATGAGGTTCTAATTCCATTCATCAAGCAATAAATTTATCAACTTTGTACTACAGAGCAAGTGCTGTGCATTAGGAAATGGGGCAATAATACTTAACAAGACAGTATGTCTGCTTTCCAAAATCTTGCAGTCTAATGGGTTCATAGCAGATCATTGTCTTGTTTTAAAATATCCAAGCACTTGGCAATGAGCAATATGGTAAACTACAACTGTTCTATAAGACATTCTGACAAAAAAAAGTAAGCTATTTTTTTTGTTGTTGTTTTTGCAGAACCTATTCGTGCATTTTCCCTTAAAATTATCACATTAAGCAACTGTGAACTTACAGTTATTGTTTGGGGCCCTCAAAATGCTGCATAACATTTTATTTTTTTTCAAGACCTTTTAGACCTGAGTCATTTGGAGGAGTTTCTAAATCTACCCCCTTCTTCAGGTATGTGTGAGCCTAATTCAAGGATTCAAATGCTAATTCCTAGAATGAAGCCACACTCTTATTGTATGTAAACTTGTAAGAAGCAGAATATGGTAGATATGTAAAGCTAAAAACTGCAAATGAACTGGTAAAATAAAGGCAAAATTTCATGTAACCCAGCTATAGTGAGAAAATTCTTAGATAAGAAAAAGATCTCTGATTAACATAGTTATGGAAAGAAATCTGTGAAATTAAATTGTAGAGGATGGCATGATTGAGACCTCTGAATCCAGCACTTTCTTCCTTGAAATTATAAATTTGCAATCATGAAAATGAAAATGACTAAAATCCACTTATCTTTGGGGATTGGTTTACAAATTACTCCATAACAGGCACATCAAATGACTGCAGCAAGTGAGATGAGACAAGGAAATGTTAAAAAGGCCTCCCACCTGAAGTCTCGAGGGAAGCTGTATGAAGTCTGGACGCTTTTCTATGTCTCTCAAACAGATAATGTTCAAAGTTTCTAAATTAGTTATAAATGTTAATATCAGAGAACCAATTTAAGGGAAATTCAATGTTCCTCAGCTATCCTTCCTTCCCTTGGAATAAGAGTTGTTATACCCTTTCATGGGCACTGTAAGGATAAGTCTACAGAATCCAGGAAATTGTGTTGCCCTGGCTGTGATGCTGCCAATTCCAACCCACTTAATAATTTTCCATACAAATTAAATCACCCACAAAAATTAGTTTATAGCCGGAAAAAAGGATGTGGCAGTCTTCCTAGATGAGTGCAATGTGCTTCTCTCCCTCTGAGCTAAAATGCATGAGAGAAACACCCAAGAACACTGGCTTATATGAATATTTGCATAATTGAAGAAATTAGCTTGCTCACCATAATAGTTTACTCTCATCACTGTAACAAAATACCTGACACGGTCAACTTATACTGATTATTTTAGCTTATATACTTAAAGGTTCCAATCCATTATCAATTGGTTCCAGTGACTCAGGCCACCAATAGACATCATCTCTTTTTTTTTTTTTTTTTTTTTTTTTTTTTTTTTTGCGGACCTGGGGATTGAACTCAGGCCCTTGTGCTTGCCAGGGAAGTACAGACATCATCTCATGGCAGGAGAACACAGAAAAGTAAAAGCTGCTATGTCAAAAGCCAGCAAGCAGCTATGAATATGGATGGGCATATATCACTGTGGTATGATATTTTCGGTTCTTTTGGGAAAATACTCAGAAGCAGAATAGCTACATTTTTTTTTTTAGAAATCTCCACTCTGATTTCCATAGTGGTTGTACCAGTTTATATGCCTACCAACAGTGGAGAACTATGTCTTTAACCCAAAAGCCCCTCCAGAACTTATTTGACTTTTTGGTGACAGCCATTCTTTCTGAGGTGAGATGGAATCTCAGTGCTGTTTCAACTTACAGTTATTGAACTGCTGGTGCTATTAAATATTTTTTTTTTCATGTATTTGAACATTTTATTATATATTTCTTTATATGACAAGTATGTATTCATCGCAGATGCCCAGTTTTTGGGTTTGGATTTTGAATTTTAGGGGTCCAATGTTTCTTTTTTAATTCTCTGTATGTTCCAGATAGAAGTCATTTGTCTGAGGACAGTTCCCCAAACATTTTTCCCAATTTATAGGATTTCTTTGTACTCTGTTGGTGATTTCTCTTACTTTCTTGTTTTCTTTTTTTGTTTGTTTGTTTGTTTTTTAAATGTATTTAGTACCAGAACTACAGGGTTTCAATACACAGATCCAACTTGCAGTGATCCTTCTGTTTTTCAGCCTCCCAAGCACTGGGATTACAGGTGTGCACCACCATGCCTATTATAAATTTTTTCTGTCTCCAAATGAAATTTATAAATATTTTCTTTAGATCTATGAGGTATACTAATTGTATTTTAATAGAAATTACATGAAGCTGTGTTGCTTCTTCCTATTCACCAGCAAAGAATATTTCTCCATTCTCTGAAATCCTCTTTAATCTCTTTTTTAGAGTACTGTAAGTACTGTATAGATCTTTTACTTTTTTTCAGAACCAGGGATTAAACTCAGGCCTTTACGCTTGCCAGTGAAGTGCTTAAACCTAGCCCCCATTTTACTTATTTTATTAGATTAATTCCTAAGTATTTCAGCATTTTTGAATCTTGGAAACAACCCAAATGCTCATCAAGTGAGAAATAAATAAAAATGATGTATTTTCATACAATGTAGTATTGCTGAGCTATAAATGATAAACTCATGGCTTTTATAGGTGAATGGATACAACTATAGACCATATTCATAAGTGGGATAAATCAGACCAGCATGTATAAAAATCATATTGTCTCTCTAGTATAAAAATCTGAAAGAGTAAATAAAATCTGAAAGGTTTTATGGTGGTTTACTGAAAGAAGCAGTTAATTGTTAATCATTTACTGTCATCTTTTTAATTTTTATATTTTCTACCAATTTTGCATTCTATTTGATAATCTGAACAACTAATTCTAGGACAACAATATGAAATATAATAACCTTGGTTTGATTCCTATCATTTTGTTTAATGAAATTCTGTATCTGTTTTTTTTGTTGTTGGGGGGCAGAACTGGGGATTAAACTCAGGCCCTTTCGCTTGCCAGGGAAGTGCTTATTTCACTGAGCCATTTCCCTGGCCCCATCTGTATCATTTCTTATGGCATATTTTTTTTCTTACTAGTTTATATTTTAACAAATAAAAAAATTAATTAAGAAAAGAAACAGCAAGCAAAGCAAAAAGAGGGTTCAGGTCCCACAATCTCGTTCAATGACATGCCTTGTATGACTTAAAGACTTCCCAACATGCCTGGGCAATAGATTAGTGGCATAAGTTCATGCCTGAGAAGCATAAGGTCCAGAGTTCTATTCCTGGTACCACCAAAAAAAAAAAATACTTCCCTTAAGTCATCACTTCTTTTTTTGTGTGTGTGTACTTTAGGGAAGGGTCTATAAGGTGTTCATGGTCTCACTAGTAGATCATACTTATAGTGATCTGTCTGTTCATAGCCTCCCAAGTGAGCCCCACCATCCCCAGTCTCCATTGCTGTCTCAGCACACTCCAGGGACAGGGCTGGGACTGCAGAATCATCACTTTTAAGGATGCTGCAACTTTCAAATAATTAAACCAAGGACCAAAACTTTAACACGTGGGCTTTTGGGGGATAGTTCAGATCCGATCATAGAATTCTCCTAGCACTATCATTAGTCCAGAATGAAGGAACAGGGTTCTGAGCACAGGTGATGTCTGTTCTTTGCAGTCAGAGGTACAGGTGACTATACAGACTCAAAGGTCCTTTTGCCTAGAAAATTTAGAAAGTAGGCAATAATCAACAGCAACCAGAAATAGTGGGCAGCAGTGAATTGTTCTGAATTCTGCTTAGGGTATGACAAAGGTGGTATTACTTTTCTTGTTCCAAATGTATACCTGAGGGGTAGCTGGACTTCAGCATTTATTGTATATACTTCACATATACTTCACATAAAAAGAGCCCAAGAGTGTTCACAGTAACAGGGTACAGGACATACTGAAAGGGGAGGAAAACAGAAGGATTTATAGATTAGCTATCCAAAGAAGATGATCCCAATAATTTGGAAATATGAATATGTGATAGCCTTTGGAAGGTCTTGGCCAAGGAGATGGCTCAGTGGAATAAGTGCTTCAGTGGCAAGCTCAAGGGGGCCTGAGTTCAACCCCCATTTCTGCCAAAAAAAAAAAAGAAACCTTTATGGGGGCCAGGGAGATGGCTCCGTGGATTAAGTGCTTCCCTGGAAAGCGTAAGGACCTGAGTTCAATCTCTGGTTCTGCCAAAAAATAAAAAATAAAATGGAAGGTCTTCCAAATGACCTAATGAATACACAATACAGCAGTCTATAATATGAGCCATCCATGCCCAGAATACATTATGCCCAGTTATGTGTCATTCCCTTATTCCTCTATCTGTCCATTTCTCCAAATGTCAGAAAAGCAAAACAAAACAAAAAATAAATAAAATATACTATCTTCCCATTGAAGAAACTAGAGATGTGAGTTGCATGAGACATTTGATTTTTTTTTAATTTAAACTATATTTTTAAAATGGGGGGGGGCTGGGGAGATATCTCAGTAGAATAAATGCCTGCCTGGCAACTGCAGGTCCTAAGTTCAATCCTCAGTACCGAAAAAAAAAAATTGAAGGGGAGAACTATACAAAAAATTGAATTTCATTAGAGAAGAAAATTAGAAAGTTATATGACCTGGGTAAGATGTAATCAGGGAGTGGAGAGCATCTTAGACAGGAGTTGAAAAGAAAACTATATTTTGATAGTGACAGGGCAGCTGTCTCATAAGCAATCTGGAAGCTGATTAAACATGAAACATGACAGTGTCTTACATAAATTATACATAGCACCTTTACCCCACCTAGAAAAATGTGGATAGACACAGATGGAGTTGGAATGCTCAATCATAGAAATAGCCCACTATCTCGTTGCATAGTTCTGTAATCTTACCCCATATGAGCGAGAATGAGCTAAAGGGAGGCATTTACTAGGCTGGCATTCCTGTCAGCTCTCTAAACCACTATAAGAGATAAATCTAATGACTCATCCAAAAAGGAAAGTTTAGGTTAAACTCAATGACATATATAGAAATAAATGTAATAGCTAAATATAAGAAGTGAATAAATGAGGAATAAATGTGAAAACTCAACATTACGCTGTTGCCTTCAGAGTCAGAATAAGAGAATGATATGGTTTCTCAGCACAGCTATGCCCAAAAGACGAAGCCATGCTTCTGCCAAGACTACTTCTGCTTTTGGAATCTGGCAAGGTGTGTTAGCAACCTGCAGATCTGAGTAACACTTCTCAGGAGAAATTCTGCTTACAGGATGCGATAATTCCCTGATTAATTTATTGAAAATGATATGTAATCTATAAATATAAAAGTAATATATAAATATCTAGCAATGTATAAATATAGACATTAAATTTTCAGGTTATGTCTATTATAAAGAATATAATTTGGAAAGATATATCAAAAACTACCTGTTTCTCATCAGGCCATGCAGTATCCTTCTCACTATAAACAGTAAACTTTGGTGACCAAGAGCTTAGAAAAGTTAATGGTAATAGAGAAAGTATAGCAGGATTGATACGTCAATATCACACAAGATGTTATGTACTAACACATATTGCCATCATTTCTGTGGATGGAAAGCTACTAAATAGCAAAGGGCAAATGTGTTTCCGAAGAGAATAAAACAATAGGCTTCACCTGATACAACTGAAATCCTTACAGAAACATTATATCTTAAGATGAAGAAGAGGCTACAGGTATAATAAAACTATATTGCTTCTACATGTGACCACCCTCATCTGATCATAACATGAGACTCAATTATTTGGGATATAAAACACAGAACCTTACTGCACTGAGCTCATTGGTTCACAATAGCAACAGCAGACATGGGGATTTCACAACAGTGGACCACAAAATAGAAAGTATTTTAAGAGTGATGTGCATGTATCAATCTAGACACCAAGAAATTATTTCGCTTTTAATATGAAGCAGTATCCAAAACAAAAAGATGTATTAACTAGATTATGCAGACTGGAACATTTCTCTTTCAGAAGTAAGACAAGGGTTGAGATGCCTGCAAAGATCATAAAGCTTTAGTGAGCTAGGTTGGCAATCAATACAAATTATAGTAGAAATGCTAGGATGAACCACTAGGAAATGGCCTGTACTCTATACCTTTGTATTCTGGGCCTCTGAACTGTTTTAACACAGATTGAGTGTGAAATAGTTAGGAGAGAGTGACCTTCCATCCTAGTTAGCAAGGCTCAAGCATGGCACTTAGATTGTACGGACTTCTAAATGTCTGGAAGTTCTCTGGGGTAACTGCAGTCTACATTGATACATACTTACTGCCCACACCACAGCCCTCAAAAGAATAAGATAAATACAGTATGTATGTATTGCAGAATAGTTACCAGAGATAAGTATTACAAAGGAGAAGTAGATCCCTCTATGTAAATGCATAAAATAAAAACCAGTCTCAGTATAAGACTAAGGAAAATCACAGTGACCGGCTTTGTCCTCAACTGATTTGAAATCCAGTAATAATCAAATCATGACCAATTATAATGATTTCTTACCACAACAATATCTGGTGAACGGGAACAGATAAATCCTGAAACACCTCTGTAATTTTTACTTCTTTTAGAGTGAAACTGAATTGTACCATTATCCATATGGTGTAATACTGAATTTGTTTGTAAGGTTAAATTACCTCCTACAAACTAGCTATATAACAATATTCATACAAATGATTATTGAGCTTGAAGTTAAAATATTTCAGAGGAATTCAAACTTCTGTAGGATGGAACACTAATATACATTGACTGGTCAGAGAAAGAACTAAGTTTAACTAAATATAAACTTATTTTATGCTTAATAGTTCCACATAGTTTTATCACAAGGTACAAGGTATCAGTAAATGAAGACCAAGGAGAGAAACAGCTAATCAAATAAGAAAAAAATAAGACAAATGTATTACATGTTTTTATAGAATGTTTATTGTTTCTTTGCATGTTTTCTACCCTACCCTATCTTCTCTAAATATTAGGTATCACCATGGCAATATTTTTTGCTCCTGTTGTATAAGTTCTGTGGTAAAAAAAGGTGCTCAAATAAATAATTATCTTAGTAAGGAAACTTAGAAAAAGGGCATGGATACAGACTATGTAGGAATGGAATCACATTTCAGGACTGGATTGCTGAAACCTCCCATACTTCCAAGAAATATCTGGCTCAGGATGAGCCCTTAAGCTGGCTTCTAGGAAAAGGGCTCTAAGATCTTGAGTAAGGCCTGATAGAAATGTTTTCATAAATTTGAGGCCGTGGCCGTATCAAAGTACCAGCCTTATCAAACAGTTTATTCTAAAAATGTGATATTTTTGTGTGTCTGATTTTTTCTTGGGGTGGGGGCACTGAGGTCTGAGTAATTGAAGTCATTCATGCCTTCATGAATTCATGTGGCTCAATCTAACTAAATTTCTGAACCACAAGGTGCCTATGAACTTCCCCGGTTGGATACACTTTGCATGTATATTGTCATACACATAGTCTGGGAAAAGTAAGTTCATTCACGTGATTCCTCTGGGAAAGGATTACCAGAAATCTGTAGTGTTTCTTCTGGACTTCATCCCATGCACGTTTTGCATTTGCTTTTTAAATCTCTCTTCTGTCACTATAATAAACCATGAACTATACTAGAACATTTTTTTAATCCTTTGAGTCCTTCAAGAGAATCATTAAGACTGAGTATAATTTTGAAACTCCCTCAAGTATATACCACTTAGTGAAGGATGTACAGAGAAGATAAATATAAGCTGAGATTTGAAGGAAGGGTGCATATCTAAAGTTAGGATAGGTAATTGAAGACAGGATAGAGGGATGATTCTTATTGCAACTAAGAATCGTGAAAGGGAATAAGGAAATAACTTTACCACATAGAAGCACCTGGACAGCCTTCATAACTAAAGACCTCTTTTCTTTCTACTTTGACAACAAAAAAATGTCAAATTGCCTTTTTGTTTGTTTTCTAAATTTATGTCCCAGAAGTTTGGAAGCTCATCACTAACAACTCTAGCTCATTCATTTTTCTTACAATAGTCATGAAACTTATTTCTATTTGAAAGTTGGTAAGTTGTGAGTTCTATCTTTCATGGGAACTAGTTCTTTTATTTTTACAGATGAAGTCCACAAACACAAATCGCCATAGACTGTCATGTTTTTTGAGAAAAGTCACAAATTATGCCACATGATAGAACATGTACTATAAAAAGTTATTCCTCATCAACTGTTAACAAAAGCATCTCAATTCTTTTTGCTTTGCCAAGGCATTTTTCCAACCATCTAAAAATGTTCTATCTTGGACAGTTGATTTTCTAATAAAGCTTCTAATTCATATTTATGTAAAAAGCCCAGTAAATTATTTGCATTATTTGATTCAAATTTTCCTGACACTCTAAGTCTGCTAAGGTCTAAACTACAAGAAATCCTCCTTTGGATACTTTTCATCACCTCTGCCACTAGCCTTTTTGCTGACAGCTTCCTAGTTTTAAGAAATTTTTGGCTCTCTAGATCCCAAATCCAATACTTTAGCTTTTAGAATGAAGAACTTACACAGATTTTAAGATGTTATTTTGTCTGAAACACCATGAAAATTCCAGTTAACTTCCCATAGCAGTTTTCTTCTGCATTATCTAGGAAAAGCAGAAGCGTGAAGTGGGAGAGCAGCTCTATTGTAGGCAATCAATTGAAAAGTATTTTTTGGAGGGAGTACTGGGCTCTATTGATTTCTCTGATTTGCTACTGATTCAAGATGTATCTTTCAGAGACCTAACTGTTCTCTTGAGTTCAACAAAGTAACAAGACTCGGAAGAACATAAGCCAGCTGGCTGGACAACAGAGCTGACCCTAGAGTGATCAATTCTCTTTCTTGCATTGAAATATAACATGGCTCAAGTCCATTGGCTTCCTCTATCTCAGTCCCTAAGTGTGAGAGATCCTAAAAAGAATGAAGCAAGCTCACTGGGATTTAAAAAATATTATTAATCAGGAAATTTAAAAAATATACTTAACCATTTTTGGAGACAGGGTCTTGCTTTGTAGTTCAGGCTCACTTTGAACTCTATGTGACCCAGGCTAGTCTGAAACTCATAGCAACCCTCCTGCTTCAAGCTCCCCAATTCTGAGATTACAGGTGATTAACAAGGAAATTTCAAAAAATTCTACTGCCATGACACATTATATCAATGTTAAGTAAAGACACATCAATGATTTTTTAAAGTGGCATAGTGAAAGAGTGCTGGAAAACAGACTCAAACAGCCTCTCATATTTTGTTATTTACACTGGCAAGCCTAACAATGTTGGCATAAAATCTTTGAAAATAACAATAGTCAGCCAAAGGCTTGCCTTGAAAACTGAATCAAAGCAGCATGTCTTGGGTATTTCTAAAGTTGGCACTCTCAACTATAATTCATCTCCAAGCCTTGCAGATACATTTAACTTGTATTAATTAGTTGAAATGCAATGTATTTTACCTGGGACTTTGCTTATTTGTGTGATTTGCTCTGGTCCTTGGCACCTGGCACCTGACACCTGACAGATTCTAATTTCAGTATTTTAAAATCATTACTAAGATTGCACTAAGCTTTAATTTTAAATGCCTTTAATCACTCTACATAATCTATCTCAACAAAATTTTATCTATTTTTGATGCTTTTTGGCTGTAAGAAATGAGTGAGAAACAACTTCCTTGTCCAGAATTTACCCAGAACTTTTACTCTAATGGTGTGGAGTCTGAAAGTAAGTAAATATAACTAAACATAACAACAAACCTTTTAAAAAACTTGAAAAACTAGGATCAGATCATCTCTTTATAAATAGAATTGTGCCTTAAGCTGTCTTTATTGTTTCTAAAATGTGAAAGTGCTACAATTCTGTGACACAATGAACATATTCATTGGGAATGATATTCTTTTCACTCATGTAGGAGTTCTGGCTGTGACTTCTTCAATTCACTGTTAAACTTCACCAACTTTATCACTGAAGAAATGAGTCTGAGTAGATAATTATACCTCACACCAATACTATACATGTACAATATGTGGCAGGGAATGTCCACATCATCACAACTCTGCAGTTCCTCAAGAAGGAAAGATGCTCTATTCATTCATCATTTACAGCTTGCTGCCACAGTTCTGCAAAATCAATACACATTCTTAACCCAAAGTAAGAAAGAAAAAATTGAATTTCCCATAGTCTGTGCACACATACAGTGCAAAAATACTTGTTTACACATGGTTCTGTGTATGCATACACATACATGTACACAAATTTAAGTAAGACAAGCTAGAGTTTAAGAGTAACTATTGCATTTGTGCTGAAATCAGCATAAAGGAGGAGTCAGGGAAGACAGAGATGGAGGTGACAAGCCAAGATAAAGGCAGGTGATCAGTGAAATATTTGTGAGTTCTTCATCTTGGAGTCCATATACCTGGTCAGGAAAGTTTCACATTACCTAAAAGCACAAGGTTATTATAATTTGACTACAGAAAGCTTTCAATTTATTCCCTTCCTTCTTCAGTTCTACATAGGGGTAAGCTGGTAAGAAAGGCAAAGTGCTCCCTCCTCCAGATTCAGACATACGAGTTGCAGCCCAAAGCAAGGAACTATCGTTCCAACCACACATTGCAGCCACTATAAAACCAGCTTGTCTCTTTTCCCAGCTCTCCCAATCCATTTTCAGACCTTCTCATCGAGCTTCCCTTTCTCCTCAAGACAGCCTCACTATGTGAAAAGGAAACCATTCAGTAAGCTTTTGATATGAGCATGGCATTAGATTCAACTCCAAATCAAATTGTGTGGGGGTGGGAAGGCTGCTCTGTCACTGTTTAGTGGACACAATAAGTATCACCTAAGTATGGTTCTGTGGATTAGAATTACCATTGTTTCTACACCATTATTCGGTCCAGAATTTTTTTTTCTGTGAGTGTATTTGGTACAGGGTCTCACTATGCAGCTGGGACTCATAGTGATCCTCCCAAGTACTGGGATTACAGGCATGTGCCACTATGCCCAGTTTCAGTGGCTGGCTCAGCATGCCCATGGCCAGAGCCAGCAGGGCAGGAGATTGAACCCTGGTCCCTGCACTTGCCTAAGCAGGTCTTAATTCACTAAGCCATCTCACCAGCCCTCAGTCTAGAATTTTTATTTGTTAAAGAAAATCTTGTGACCAGAGTTTATATGATTATCCCTATATAAATAACCATAACCCTCTTTTAATGACTATGGGAATAAGTGTTTTAATTAGCTATAAGAATATCTCAAGTCCTTTAGTTCAAGCATCCACCCAAATATTTGGAAGCTTAATATTTCATAACCAACTTCCTATATTGTAAAGAGAATAATGAATAAAAGTCTTAGTTAAATAAAATTGAAAACTATCAGATGTTACATCATTCCATGGCACATTATCAGCTATTATATAATATATTTCACAATAGCTTCTATAGGATGGATGGGCCTTGAATAAATAGATTACTTAGGTTATCAAAAATCAAGGTAAATGAGTGTGCAAATCTCTATCTGTTTAGGGATCTGTTAGTCTCAGTGTGATAGGTTCTACCCAGTGAGAAAATGGTGGCAGGAATGAGAAAAAGATAGACAGGAAGACAGAAGCTGGGCTAGGTGCTGGCTAGTCTCCCTGGTTGGCAAGAGGAACCCACCAGTGAAGCAAAATGGATGTTTAATTTATACCTTTGCAAAGTTTGTAACACATGACACAAGGTTGCCTAGTGTGACTAATAGCCAACCTTAACCAGACAGGATGTTTATCTCAGGACTGAGGTAGCTTGTTTGCTTTAGTCACTGAGGCTTAGTCCCACCTACACAACTTTGACCTATTTTTCAGCTTCCATGGCTCCTATCTGAGTAAAATTAGGGGCCACTGAAAAGAACTTAGTAAGAGACACTTGGAAGTCACATGAGTCTTCAGGTAAGAGTACTTACCATAAAGTGGTGAGAAAAAAGGCAGAGAGAAATCGGAAGAGTTTGTCCCAGCGCTGTCTGCTCCTGTTGAAGGACAGTTTTATCTCCCTTTTCTGAAAACCTAAGTCAATTAGTGGTTTGAGTACAATTCAAGACAGCTTGCAGAGTTATGAGTACTGTACAACTTTACATATTGAAAATGTTTTGTACACTTACACACTGCATAACTGGTAGTGAGTGAGGGTTCTGTCTTCTTTTCCTGTATCTTGTATGGATCTCCCAAGAAGTCAGGTTAGTTATAGCCATTCAAAAAGTTTACTTGGTATGAATCCTTTTTATTACCTTTTCATTTGTCTTCTTAAATACCTGTGTGTATTCTCAACAAGCAGATGTTGCATATTTGTTGAACAGAAGTAAAAACAATAAATACAAGTTTAAGGGAATAGATTTGGCCTAGCTAGGAGAAAGAAGCTTCTAATTAGAGCTATTCTACAAAGAAATGAGCTTTCTCAACAAAGACTAGAACTTCTACTGCTGGAAATTCTTAGGGAGATACCATCTGTCATGGAGCATAAACAACATTTCTGCACTGGGAGAAAGACTGAAATATGCAACTTATAAAGTCCTTTCCTTCTTCTAAACTGCAGTGATTGATTGATCATGTATACAGGAAAAATATGTTATAAATCTGAAAGTTATTTTGCCCTCTTAAAACTTTTAAAATATTTTTTTGAAGAGGATGTTCCTCTTAGAATGTGGTGTTGATCATCCCCTAGAGGAGAGCAAAGGCAAACCTACCCAACCTTGATTTCTCCTCTCTAAGACATAATTTCAGATTAAGAGCCAGGGGTGGGGGGGTGATGGGGAAAACAGCATAGTTAATAAACCTTATAGCACAGCCAGAGCCATCAATTCACTAACAGCTGCATACTGAGTAGCTATTGTGTTACAGGCATTGTAAGAGATAAAGGACTTATAAACACAAGGTTCCTGGCATCACTGTCCTTGAAATATATTTGGACAAATAAGACATAAAAAGTAAATGTTATAAATAAATAAAATAGGTGGAAAATGGACTGCCAGGGACTAGATTCAACCAGCATACTGCATTTAGCCAACAGTGTTGTTAAAATTTTAAACTCAAAACAGTAGTTACATGTGCACCTTTCCTGTTACCTGGTTGCCACATTTTGTCACCTTATTGGGCCAATTCATGTATTTACATCAAAACCCTGACTCCTAAAGGCATTTACATTTTTGGCATTCTGGACTATAATATAAAACATTAAATGCAGGAAAATATAAGATGGTATATGGCTACTTCCAAATAAATGTCACACAAACAAATTAGAGATATTTAGAAAAAAGAAAAGACCAGTATGTGTGTCTTCCTCAAGCCTTCATGGAGAAGGAACCATGAAGCAAATCTGAAGCCACAGAAGAAAGAAGAAAGAGAAAGACACAAAGAAAGAAAGAAGCCCCAACAGGCATAGTAATAGCCGAGAGGGTCAGAGGAAGGAAAGAATAATCTGTAATCAGGAAAGTAGATGCATTAGGAAAAGGAGTGGAAAACTACCATGAGGATGAGACATAAGATTTTATTAAGTTGTAGAAGGGTTTGAAATCCTAGGCTTATCAACCAGAAATTTTTGCCAATGTTACAACAGTCAAAACTAAGTTACTTTAATTAAAAGTAAGAATTCACTAGCCCCCCAGTTGGTAAATAAAGGTTAGGACCAAACTGAGATATAGTTATATCCATGCACGGAAGTGACATTATCAGCTGGCTTTCTCTCTTGTTCTTCTCGCTTTTGCACCTCCAAAAGTGTTGAGTCCAGGGAAACATATTTTTGGACAATATGCTAATGCTGTCATCAGAGGAAGCAAGTTTGTTAAGAAATTGTGGTGTTGTGCCCTGAACAGCCATAACAGACAATGATGAGATGGCTTACCTAGATACCTTCAGATGTTGACAAGTTTTAAAATTTTAAATTAGAAAATCACATGACACTTAGGTCATGCACTTGGTATGACTTATGTCTAGATGTCCCCCATAAGCCTCGTACAGTCATAGGTGTGACTTATTCCAGAGGCAGCTGAATCTAGACTGTGTGACAGGCTCATGATACACTGCTAGAATTAAGTGTGGGTGATTACTACCTCAGTCTACTGATTGGTTTAGCAGCACCCTAATCCTTGCAGCCTGGTTACAATATAAGAAGCAGAAAGAGGTTGTTGCTTTTGCTATTTTGTGAACTGTTCTCTGCTTCTGGTCTCTGCTATGCCACCCTACTTGGGTGGCATAACCAGCAGATTATGGATGGAAACCTCTATAAACTGTGAGCTAAATAAACCTTTCTCCCTTTACCTCTAAGTATCAGGCATTTTTTCTCAGCAACTGGAGGAAAGTAACTAAAACAATACTCCTTTAACAAGTTTACATGGAAAGTTAGAAGCAAATGTAGATGAACATAGAGAGGCCAATAAGGAGGGTCCTGCAGGAACCTAAGAATGAGAGCTCAGATTAAAATGAAGAAACACAATGGCAACACTGGGAACAAGACAGATGTAAGATGTTTGTTAGGAGACCAGTCAGTAGAATATAGAAATTGACCAGTAATAGGAGAGGAATGTTTCACTGATAATTCATTTAATATTCTCTGAGTAACAATTCTGTCTTAGAAACTATTTCAGGTGTAGGTGAATGAAATATACAAAGCTCTGCATCACTGAGTTTACATTCTAAAGAATAAGGAAGAGAAATACATAAATTGATAAATAACTGATATAATGTCAGTTCCTAATAAATGTCTTGGATAAAAAAATGAGTGTGATTAGGAGATGCTTTTTTAGATAGAATAGTCTAGGGGGCCGGGAGATGACTCAGGGGAATAAGTGCTTTCCTGGCAAGCACAAGGGCCTGAGTTCAATCCCCAGTCCAGCCAAAAAAAAAAAAAAAAGAATAGTCTAAGAAGGCCCACAAAGGAGAATAACACATGAAGAACTAACCAGCAAACAGAAAGTAACCATGTAATATCTAGGACAGACATGTTCAGGGAGGGGACCCAGTGGTTTAGAAGATTCCAAGAGAGAAACAAGCTTATACAGAAGAGAGACAGAAAGATGACTCTGCTGGAGAACAGCAGAACAGGGCAAAAGAGGAAACACAGTCCGGTTTGGACAAGGACCACATGCAAGGACCAGATTTGGTCAAGCCACCTAAGACATGGAAAGGAAATGGGGTTTTATTCTAACTGCCATGAAAATTCACTGTGGAATTTACAGCAAGCCAGAGATATGATGCCATTTATCTGAGCTATGATTTGAAAGTGTCTTTCAAATGTTTATGTATTCCAAAACATAATCCACAAAGTAATTTGTTAATGGGATTTATAGGTGGACCCTTTGGAAGGTTGGGGATTAGACAAGGTCACAAGGATGGGACCTCATAGATGGTATTAGTTGCTTTTTAAAGAGAGAGGATTAAGCCAGAAAACTTGTTCTCTTGCTAAGTGAGGCCCTCAACCATGAAATGGTAAAGAAAAGCACGCCAGGTAATGATGCCATGTTATTGTATTTCCAAAGCCCAAGGACTATGAGTCTAATAAATCTCTGTACTTATTAAGTTATTCAGGCTACAGTAATTGATGGCAAACCTTTCAGAGCTTTCAATGATAACAACAGACTGCAGCATGCCATAGGTTCCCCACCCCTAGTCGATGGCACTATATCATAAGAACAGAAAACAGACTAAATAGCCAGTTCACAGACCACCAGGCTAGGGTATGGAGAGTGGACCTCACATAAGAGAGAAAGCAAAACAGAGCTCTTACCAGGCTTTTATCATGCTTCTAGCCAGAAGATATGATGGCTCAGGCTGGGATATTGCAGTACAGATGGCAGTAGATGCTCAACAAAATAAGAGTTTTGGTATTGGGACAGAAAATGTCATTATCATAAAGGAAGAAACAAGATGAGTTAGAAAATTGTTTTGCACTTAAACTTACTGGGTTACACTCACTGTCCAAGAGCTAAGGCCCACAAAGGCTTCTTTCCAATTTATGTAGGAATAGACATTCATGTAAGTTTGTGCCTACTAACAACTTTTGACTAAAAGTTTGAGCCCAAAGTGGAAAAGTGTTGACAATAGCTATTTCTTATATGTGAAAAGCCCTACAGGACACCCCAAAGAAAGAGAAAGGATAGGGAAAGAAACATAAAAAATGAATCAAAATGAAATTTTAAATGAAAAAATTATTTCACACAGGAATTCTTGAAAACCTCATAGAAAAAATGAGTTCCTTTGGCCTCTGCCTTGACAAATTTTGTATGACAAAAAAAGGCATGACTCCCTCTCTCTTCTTCATTTTCTTCTTTCTATTGAATTTTGGTAATTTTTCAGAGTAAAAAAAAATTACAGAGAGTTCTATATATTGCTTTTTAAAGCATAAATGGAGTTTTGGCAGAAAATATAAAAGTAAAAAATACGTATATTATTTATCATGCTAGTTATATGAATTTATCCCATAAATATAAATATATGAAAAGATTTTTGCAAAAGTAATTATTGGAGAATTATATATTATGGTTTAAAAATTTGAAATAACCTATATGAACAACAATAGGAGATTGACATCAATACCACAGATAACTTTTCTGTATCTTTGTTTAGATGAAAATATATATAAGAAAGAGAGGAATGTAGAGAAATCCTACTAAAAGGCTTTTCCATGTCTGAGTATGGAAAGTCTTTTATATGGTACCTGGTCATGACTGGAGAACGGAACTAAGAATGTGATATTCTAAATTTAGCAAAGGAGATCTCTGATCATTTGTTATTTCAGACCTCCAGTTTCAGATCTGAAAGAAAAGCAACTGATAAAAGGAAAACCCTCTATTATGGCTTTTGTCTAGATGCTCCCCCAAAGCTTCACACTGTCATAGGTGGGGTTTTTACAGCTAACTTGATCTAGAGTTCATAATCCTGGGATTGATTTATGCTGCAATGCTAGGATTAAGAGTGGCCCAACCTGAGTTTTACCTCCTTTAAAGGCCAGTAGCCTGGATAAAATATAAGGGACAAAAAGGGGGCTACTTGTTGCTTGCTGCTTTTCCTGCCCCCTGCCTTCCTCCTTCCATGCATGGATTGTTTCTTCTGTCTGTGATGCTCCTCTGCCAAGCCACCTGCCTTAGAATCAGTCAATTAGGGCTTGAAACCTCTATGAACCATGAGATGAAAGAGATATTTCCTCTTTTAACTTTGGTGTCAGGTATTTTGTTTGAGCAATGAAAACAGTAACTAAGACATTCCCCAGTGGAACTATTGGTGCATCATTTTGGAACTGAAGCACACTGGTTAGCACCTAGAGACTAAAGATGTAATCGCTCTGTCAGAATTCACTGACATTTGGATGCTGGCATTATCTGTGTTGCAATGTTTTCTTACCCTTTTTGGTCTGTATTATATATCTACAGCTATTTTGCTTCTTGAAGTCTCTAAAATTCTCTAGAACCTTAGTCTTCATGAAATTGAAAGAAAGGATCCTAAGAAGCTAAAACAAAGAGGACAAAATGAATTGGTTATCACTAGAGGTTTTAGTTTTGTGTTGAAAAACAGAAAAATAAGAAGACAAGACCATGGAAAAATGAGAAAAAAGAAACATTTTGCAACTGTACTTCAGTGGCTGAACACTTGCACCTCTATCTCCTTTAGGTCAACTCTGGATTATTTTTCACTATTAATAGGAAAACTCAAGAAAGAAATGACAGAAAATTTAATTGTAGGTACTAACCCTGAGTGCAAGAATTGAAGCAGAAATTTTAATCTCATGGCTTTATGTACTGAATCAAAATAAAAAGAAGTACAATGTGTTTACATTTTAATGATTTCTCATTTTTAATTAGTGACTGCAAAGATTTTAACAAACTGAGTTTGGCCCCTCAGATATCATTATTTTAATTAGTTTCCAGGTTTAAAAAATAAAATGCTTTAGAGCACATGTTCCCAGTTTATTTTTCTTTGAGTAACAAATGTTAACTCAGTACACTGTGATAAAATTTACTGTGAAAGTTTTAAAAACATATGCTATAAGTAAGGTTTACCTTCTGTGACTCTGATTTAAAATTTGTCTAAAAGGTAACAATGTGCCCTTGCTTATGATGGATTTGTACACCAATTCAACGAAATCCTCAGGACAGATCATGTATGCTTAACAATACACATATGATGAAATCAAAGCCATATTTTAAGGTTCTCACTTGCAGAACTGTCTGATAATACTGGTGTCTGTTTGAACACTGAGAAAAACAGTCTAGATCCAACTCCCTCCCAACCCCATTTCCTCTGAAATTTAGTAGTTTAGAGTGATTTCAAGAGATGGTATTCTGTTTCTTTATACTTAATGATCAAGGTATTTGCCTGGAGAGTACTTCTGACAACACAAAGTTTCTCACTGAAGGACCAAGAGGATTATGACAGTTCTATTGGAAAGGACTCTTGGACCACCTCATGTTTGAAGGGACATTTCCATCCCAATGACAAAATGTATCACTGAAAGAAAGACTGCTGTAACCAAATGCCCAAGTTCGCTGAGGAACACAACCATTCTTAAAGCCGTGTGAACAATTTTCAGCCTTGCTATCAGGACGCAGTGGGCTTCACTGGTTGAGTAAGTTGTTCTCTAAAGATCACACTGCTCCCAGTCATGACTGTGAAGAAATGAAAGCAGCAACCCAATGTGATTCGTTTGACATTGGCTGAAGAATCTGAAAACTCCCATAGCACTCACGGCTTGTGAGTATTTATTTCAGAAAGTACAACAGTGACTGACTGCAGCCATTAGCTTTTTCCCGTTGTGATCTTCCTTTTTTCATTTTGTGTGAGATTAATTTGTGACTGAGATTTATTAGCCTAAAGGAGGCTAGGGCTGATGAGATTTTGCTGATATACTGCATAGAACACACATCAAGTCAAAGAGGAAAGATGAAAAATTGAAATGATAAAGTTGCGTTGCTAGCTTGTTGCTGAGGTAATTGAAGTGGCTCGTGTTGTGTTATGCTGTGATGGGTAGAAATAAAATATGTACAAATTTATCTAGATCATACTTCTGAAGAAAAGACTACAAAATATATTCCCTCTGTATTTATATGTAGAGGAAGTCTCTCAATTCTTCTCTGACAGTGATATTGAAGCAAAATGAAAATGAAACCCATTCAGAGTGAGCTTTGGAAGGGGCGCCAGCTCTCAGTTACTCATGGAAATAGACACAGGGTTAGCACAGATAATTGAAATATGAACAACTGAAATATGAACATGATGCAAAAAGGGTGTTTTGTCTATTAGGAGAAACTGCAATCCCATACATTATAATTTCTTTTTAATAAAACTGAAATAAAATAGTGAAATGATTCAGTTTTTTTAACCTGCCCAACTTTCCCCATGATAGAGATTCTCTGTTTACCAGAAAAAGGCCTTAAAGTACACATTCACCAGAATTTTAACCACTGAACAGTTTACCACAAGCATCACTTGGGCACTGTGTTTACATACTGACTATCCCTAGCATCCTCAGGCATGTGTCATTTCAACTATATTTTGTAGTGAAAAATTTGATAAAATTGTCATTTTTATATTTCATGTTATATTGCTTTATAAAAATTAATGGAAAATTTGTCAGTTTTGATCATACTGTTATAAATAATGGAACTAAAATGTGGTTAAGAGGATAAAAAGGCCAGGGCCTTTATACTCATGAACCACTGGGGCATCAGCTGTATGGGAACAGGAACCTCAGAATTTCTCTGAAAGTCCAGGGGAGACAAGTCCTTAGATTTCCTAAGTACTCAGAACTGAGCTATCATGTGGAGGTTCCCAACAGGGTGCAGCTGAATTACACAAGCACACAAGTCCTGTTCTTCTGAGACCCGACTTAGTTGGTATGGGTGCAACCACAGATTCCTCTTTCAGCTGACGCATATGTCACTTAGGAACGTGGCGATGGAGGATAGTCTGCCAGCACAAGCTCTGCCTATAAGACCCCTGCCCAAGTTTACTGGGCATGGATTGGTCTTGCAGGCAATGTGCTTGGAGAAGGGGCATTTTCCTGCCTCCGTGAACCCGTGTCATGGAGATTTCAGCGTAAAGAGGTTGCCCTCACTCAAAGCTGTGACTGACAGGCAAAGGTTGCTCTACATCTCCATAATTCCCTTGTAATTCACTCAATAATTACATTGACCAGGTTACAGGGGACTTTCGCAGAGTTGAGTGAACCACAGGGTAGGCGTCACTATCTTCTCCGCACTTGTATTTCCTAGTATTATCACACAAGTTAAATGAAGTTTAAATCAATACAATGCCTTCAAGAGGAAAAACTAAAAAGCACAAAAAGTCAGCTTTGAGGGAGGCTTGTGAAAACAAGTTTGCTTCTTTTGAGTAACAACTGTAGGAAACAACTGTATTTATGAGACTGCAGATTTTAGAGTGGGCACTGGGGAAATGCCTTTTGGTACTGATGGGAGTCATTTCTCCCTTTTCAGACCACCTTCTGCATGACCTTCATACCAAACCAAAGGTCACTGTAGTCCATCTATTTCAATGCCTCCAGGAAATCACCAAAGTTAACCTGAAAAGATCCTACCTCTGTTATTGCCTTTTTGTTTTAGTTCTCCTTACAGCTGCCTGGGTGCCACAGGATACCTGGAACATACTTAAAGTTTCCTGCTTGGAAGCTTGATGGACAACAGGGGATCCATTATGATTCTGTTCTCTGTCAAGACAGCTATGATGACAACTGATCTCTAAGACCTTTTGCTGCTCAGTCTCTGGAAAGATATCAAAGTCTCAAACTATTCAAGACAGAAGGAGCTCCTCATAAGTAGAAGAAAATACACAGATTGCTGGTTCTGGAAATTCATGGTAGATGAGGTGGGGGAAGGCACCTAACTATTATAAGCCTCATCCTGTTCATTACATTGAAATAAAACACATAAAGAAAGCTCTGTGGTGATTAATTATGTGTAAGATGCTTTACACAGATTAAGCACTCATATATTCTACAGCTTAGATGAGCTTTGAGGGCATCATTACAAGAGAAAGAAAACTATCTCAAAAGGCCATGTACTGTATGATTCAGTCCTATGAATGTTCAAAACAAATCTTTACAAATATAAAGTCTATCAGTAGTATTTTAGGGCAGTATAGTGGGGATAGCTAAAGGATGCACTTACTAAACGAATTCTAAAATTGATTGATAATGGTTACACATATCAAAAATGCATGAAACAACTTAATTGTAAAATTTCTATGATATGAATCATGTCTCCATAAAGATGCTGAAATACATATATATATTTATATATGTATATCTATATATATGATTTACAAATACTTTACATGTAAATCATAGTGCCTGTCATACTTCTAATATTTGAAAAATATGAGTCATTATTGTTTTCTGATTCATGCAATAGATTTGTTAAATTCCTAACTGCCTAATTCTTATTCTTCTAGTTCTTATTATTTTTTAGCAATTTTACATTTTAAACTTGAAATGTACACTTGAACTATGCAAACATTTTATACCATAAAAGTCCAGAATGTTATCATGCTAAAATGCCTCATTTTGAGCAAACAAAATTAATTTTGGTGAGTAAAATGTTTTAGGTGTAAATTTTTTTAGTCACTAAAACCCTGCACCCATATAAGGATCTTAAGAATATAAACAAAACATTTTAATTTATTCAAATGACTTGATTTATTTATAGTGAACTTAGAAGGCTTTCCAAATGAAAAATATATAATTTAGTGACAGCAGAGCAATCTATGTTTCTATGGATTTTAGCATTTTATATTCAAGCATAGAGATAAAATTCAGCATTGAATATTTTAAGCCAAATAAATTTTAAAGGCCATATCTAAATCTCAGAAGGTTCTGAATAATTATTCTAAGTACAAATACCTCTAGCCTACAATTCCTAGGATTTTCACAAAACAAGTTTTTCCTCTCTACTGTTCACTACTCTCATTTCCATCAAGCCAAAAAGTAGGTAAATGGTAAAATAATAGATTTTTCAACTAAAGAATTAAAGACAAAAGAAAATGCACTTTAATGTCTATGACCAAGTAGAGCACCCTTTTACACACAAAAAAATTTTGACTCTGCCTCAGCAAATGCAGAGATGTAAACTGTGTTGAGTTTTGCCAAACTGGCTTGCATGCCAGCTCCAAGCCTGCTGCCTTCTTCATAATGGTGGCGCTGAGCACAAGAGAAAACAAACAAGCACACTAAGAACACAAAGCAGCCAGCAGCACTGCTTTCTTCCGCAAAACCTAGCTCCTTTGTTTTTCATTTCAGAGCCCATAGGCTGATCACCATGTGCTTTCCAAACTGTCTCGGGAGTTCTCAGATCCCCAGGGTAGGAGAAAAAGTGCTGAAGACCCTGGTAAGACCCCATTTCCTGGGGAGAAGGGCTGAGATCTTGGCTGTAAAGGCCAGGCCCCAAGTAGGAAAGTGAGTACCTTGGAGAAGGATTTCTACTTTAAAATAATGCTTGCCTGGTACCCTTGCATTCTCTATAAAGACACCATTGTTTTGTTAATTCACAGTTTTCTAAAGCATCACTGGAAAAAAAAATGGGAAAGTTTTCCTAGGAAATGGAGAATCTTAAGAGGTATTTGCAGCTTGTAGGCATATTCAGAATTCCCTCACAAGAACAGATTCAGAAGAAAACCAAAATGTAGCAGAGGCAAATTGAAGAGATTCAGCATATAAGAATTTACTCAGTCTGCTGCCAATTTTCCAAATGAACTACACTAATTTTTGTACTCCTCAAACACATGGCTAACTTTTATTCTGTTCTACAATGACTGTAAACTGAAAACGTTAAAATTTTTTCAATTCTTTTTTCAAGAACCCTGTCAGTATTTTACAGATAGATGTATCTTATATTATGGTATTTACGCTTTTAATGAATCAAGTTTCTAGTATTATTTATAATTGTTCTTGCAGATGAAACAAGACTCACTTTTTTTTTTTTTTTTTTTTTTTTTTTTTTTTTTTTTTTTTTTTTTTTTTTTTTTTTTTTTTTTTTTTTTTTTTTTTTTTTTTTTTTTTTTTTTTT